>JAODAL010026538.1:0-56616 GCA_025379985.1 Phyllomedusa bahiana | reverse complement strand
ATGCCCCCCCATGAACCCCCCGTAGGTGTTAGTACAAAAAAAGTTTTTGGTCGCACAAAATGGCGCCGTGGCGCAAATTAAAAAAATAAAAAATGTTTGGAAATTTTTTTTTACGGTCCCAAAATTTAAATAAAAAACCCTACATGTTTGGTATTGCTGGATGCGTAACAACCTGTAGAATACAGATAATACATTATATTTACCAAAGAGTGAACGCCGTAAAAGTAAAACCCCCGCAAACATGGCAAAAATTTTTTTTTTTCACCTTTTTGCCCCCATTTGGGAAATTTTTTTTGCGGTTTCCCAGTATATTCTATAGTATAGTGAATAACACCACTAGAAAGTAAATCTTGTCCCGCAAAATAAAAGCTCTCATATGTCTATGTAGGTGGAAAAATAAAAAAGTTATGGCTCTGGGAAGGCGAGGAGGGAAAAACGAACGTGTCACCAAAAAAAAAAAAACCCTGGGTCCTTAAGGGGTTAAGGGATGACAGTTATATATATCATATTATATTATTTTTTCATTGCTTATTTTTTATGTTGTAAATGGGAAAAGGCTTTTTTTATTTTTTAGTATTTTTTTTATTTGTTTAGATTTTTTAAAAACTTTTTTTAATTTTACTTACCTTAACATTTATCCCCCTAGGGGACTTGATCATGTGGATACTTGATCACTTGTACTATATACGGAGGTACTGTTGTATTGCAGTAAATAGGCATTTCATTCATCTCCTATTACAGTGATGGCAAACCTTTTTGAGACTGAGTGCCGAAACTGCGACCAAAAAATACCTTAGTTACTGCAAAGTGCAGCCGCCGACGGCATGAAGCAGAGAGGTAACGTGGAAAGCGGGTCTGCACAACTAATACGAGGGATGTGATGGCCGCTTAGCCCATTCCTCTGCTATATTTCCATTATACAGTGACCATATTGTGGTAGATAGCAGTGTACACAGGTGCTCAGCAAACAGTTAACTGAATAATACCACAACACCACGACCACATATCACCACCACATAGTAGATGAATAATGCCGCCACATATCACCACCACAAAGTGACTGAATAATACTGCAACACAATGACCTCATATCACACCCACATAGTGACTGAATAATACCGCCACGTATCACTACCACAAAGTGACTGAATAATACTGCCACACCATTACTGAATATGAACCACTACACTTTGCACACATATAAGAGATTACATTTCAGGCACATTTAGTGACTCACATGTGACGTTTCTCCAATGAGTCGTTCACTTTCCCTTTTCTTCTCCATCCCTATAACACCTTCATGCTGATTTCTCCTGACCAACACTCATCCCTGCAGATTTAGACACAAATACCTTAGAATCCTCACTTTTCCAGCAACTCCTTACTTATAGGTATATAAGTCCCCTAAGTTAGGTAAGTGTATAGGTCCCCTCAATTAGGCAGGTATATAGATATATGTCTCCTCAGGCAAGCAGATATATAGATATAGGTCCCCTCAGGCAGATAGGTATATAGATATAGGTCCCCACAGGCAGTATACAGCTCCCCACAGGCAGTATACAGGGAAATAGCTCCCCACAGGCAGTATACAGACAGATAGCTAGCCACAGCAGTATTTCAGACAGATAGCTTTCCCCCCCAGGCAGTATACAGACAGTCTCCCACCAGGCAGTATACAGACAGATAGCTCTCCCCACCAGCCAGTATACAGATAGCCCCTCCCCAAACACCGCAGATATATAGATAACTCTCCCCACAGCCAGTACATAGATAGCTCTCCCCACAGCCAGTATATAGGTAGCTCTCCCCACAGCCAGTATATAGATAACTATTCCCACAGCAGTATATAGGTAGCTCTCCCCACAGCCAGTATATAGGTAGCTCTCCCCACAGCCAGTATATACATAGCTCTCCCCACCAGCCAGTATATAGATAGCTCTACCTACAGCAGAATATAGATAACGCTCCCCACAGCAGTATATAGATAACTCTCCCCACAGCCAGTATATAGATAACTTTCCCCACAGCCAGTATATAGATAGCACTTCCCACAGCCAGTATATAGATAACTCTCCCCACCAGGCAGTATATAGCCAGCTGTCCCCACAGCCGTATATCGATAACACTCTCCCCACAGCAGTATATAGCCAGCTCTCCCCACAGCAGTATATAGATATAACTCTCCCCACAGCAGTATATAGATATAACTCTCCCCACAGCAGTATATAGCCAGCTCTCCCCACAGCAGTATATAGCCAGCTCTCCCCACAGCAGTATATAGCCAGCTCTCCCCACAGCAGTATATAGATAGCTCTCCCCACAGCAGTATATAGATATAACTCTCCCCACAGCAGTATATAGATATAACTCTCCCCACAGCAGTATATATATTCCACAAATAAAATAATAACATTAATAATCACCTTACCTCTTTCCAGCACGCTTCTCTTCTGTCCTCTTATTTCCCAGCGCGGGACGCTCCTCCGTCAGCTCCTCGGGTGCACAGTTTATGACGGCTGTGCGCCCGAGGACAGACAGCGGTGCGATGATGTAACTACATCGCGTCACTGCCCAGCTGAGTGTATGGGGCCGCCGCGGACCCTCAGCACTGAGGGTCTACGCTGGGTCTCGACTCCCGCTGTGTTAGGCCCGGGGCTGCCGAAGGCCCCAGGTCCGACACTGTGACGCGGACGCTGAGCTCTCCCAGTGCCGCGTCCGGATGACAGTGCGGGAACCCAGCGAGTGGCCAGCCTGGCATGCGTGCCATAGGTTCGCCACCGCTGTCCTATTACATCCTATTTATGGCTTGTGGTTGAGTGTTTTAAGAGTGCAAACATGACAGTTATTGAGGCCATCATAAGGCCTCTAACTGCCATGGCAACCAAATGGCACCCTGTTATTGTGTCTCAGAGTCAGATTTGGGGCTACAATAGACTATAGCTCCATATTCTTATAATTTAGATGGCACAGTTGGCTTTACCGCAATGTCTAAATGGTTAAGTGGCCAGGATCGGAGATTTCTCCAAACCCGGCAACTAACATTTCTCCATATCTTGCAGTTTGTATGTACAGGTATATCTATTTGCACTAAAGGGTTAATATTATAAAAGTTAATAGCTTATCACTATCATTTGTGCTATCAGGGCAGTCGGTATATATATATATATATATATATATATATATATATATATATATATATATATATATATTATATATATATATATATATATATATATATATATATATATATAATATATATATATATATATATATAATACTATTTATAATACTAAATCATACTTTTTATTTATCAAATGAGTTGCAAAATGAATAGAAATATAGTCCAGACATTGACAAGATTAGTAATAATGATTTTTATTTGAAATAATAATTTTCTACTTCACACTTTGCTTTCGTCAAAGAATGCTCCCTTTGCAGCAATCCCAGCATTGCAGATCTTTGGCATTCAGCTGTTAATTTGCTGAGGTAATCTGGAGAAATGTCACCCCATGCTTCCAGAAGCCCCTCCCACAAGTTGGATTGGCTTGATGGGCACTTGATGGGCACTTTTTGCGTACCAGTCAATCTGCTCTCACAACCGCTCAATGGGGTTGAGATCTGGTCACTGCGCTGGCCACTCCATTACAGATAGAATACCAGCTGCCTGCTTATTCCCTAAATTGCATAATTTGGAAGTGTGCTTTGGGTCATTGTCCTGTTGCAGGATGAAATGGCATGGTGTTGCAAAATGGAGTGATAGCCTTCCTTATTCAAAATCCCTTTTACCTTGTACAAATCTCCCACTTAACCAGCACCAAAGCAACCCCAGACCATCACATTACCTCCACCATGCTTGACAGATTGCGTCAGGCACTCTTCCAGCATCTTTTCAGTTGTTCTGCGTCTCACAAATGTTCTTCTGTGTGATCCAAACACTTTTTTCCAAATTTTCCTCTGTCCAATGTTTGTGCTCTTTAGCCCATATTAATCTTTTCCTTTTATTAGCCAGTCTCAGATATGGCTTTTTCTTTGCCACTCTGCCCTGAAGGGCAGCATCCCGGAGTTGCCTCTTCACTGTAGACGTTGACACTGGCGTTTTGTGGGTACTATTTAATGAAGCTGCCAGATGAGGACCTGTGAGGCATCGATTTATCAAACGAGAGACTCTAATGTACTTGTCTTGTTGCTCAGTTGTGCAGCGGGGCCTTCCACTTCTCTTTCTACTCTGGGTAGAGCCCGTTTGTGCTCTCCTCTGAAGGGAGTAGTGCACACCATTGTAAGAAATCTTCAGTTTCTTGGCAATTTCTCACATGGAATAGCCTTCATCTCTCAGAACATGAATAGACCGTGGAGTTTCAAATGAAAGTTCTCTTTTTCTAGCCATTTTGTGAGTTTAATCGAACCAACAAATGTAATACTCCAGACTCTCAACTAACTCAAAGGAAAGTCAGTTTTATAGCTTCTCTAATCAGCAAAACTCTTTTCAGCTGTGCTAACATACTTGCACAAGGGTTTTCAAAGGTTTTCAAAATATCCAATAGCCTTCTTACACAGTTAGCAAACACAATGTACCCTTAGAACACTGGAGTGATGCTTGTTGGAAATGGGCCTCTATACACCTATGTAGATATTGCATTAACAACCATATGTTTGCAGCTAGAATAGTCATTTACCACATTAACAGTGTATATGGTGTATTTCTGATTCATTTAATGTTAGCTTCATTGAAAATAAATTGTGCTTTTTTTTCAAAAATAAGGACATTTCTAAGTGACCCCAGACTTTTGAACGGTATTATGTATGTATGTATACAGATAGATAAAAAGATAGATAGATAGATAGATAGATAGATAGAAAGATTTTTTTTAAATGAGGTTAGCTTCTACAAGTTCCTGTAAAGCACTATAGATGCTGCTGGTGTAATTTACCAGTTTTTATGATTTATCAATCTGTCCATATTTAATGGTTTTTTTGCCTGTGATGCTTAGCTGGTTAAAAAAAAACTCAGTCCAACAAATCAATGATATGATACAACATAAGATTGAAATGGTATAAAAAGAAGAAAACCGCACTGATATACTGCACACTTATGGCTCATGTACACAGTGCTATGTTTGGGGTAGCACACAGGGTCTATAGTACGTGGCATGTTTTCTTTAAAGTGTACCTCCAGCATACCTACATGGATATTTCATGAGGGGTCCACAGGAGGCTGATACATATTCAGTTCTCACAGACATTGATAATCACTTCATACAAAGCTTCTACTAATATCGATAAAGCTTGTGTACACATCACGTCATTTCTGCTGTCTATGTAAAAAATAGGGGAAAGGGCACCAGAGCTCTACATAAGCTTTGATTCAGCAAAATGTTTGGGGATTAGGAGCGACTTGTATGATTTATAGCGCCAATTTTAAAGTGCAGAAGAATAGTACAGAATGCGCCTAATTTATGAATCTGCTCTACTGCAGGTCATAAATCAGGCGTATTCTAGCGCTAAGACGACAATTCTGGCTCAGGTAAACCACTTTGAAAGTGGTTTACCTATTTCAGCAGTAATGCGTCTTGAATTGCCTTACTGAAGCTATAAATCTATAGCTTCGCACAGTTCTAGTGCGCCTCGCCTCCCGCATGTTCCCCGAAATCAGGCGCAATACAATGTGCCGCGAGTGCTCTGTAATGTGTCTGATATTGGCATGAGGGCAAATTAAAACTATAGCGAACGGGGCTGTGCTAGATGTCGGACTGAAAAGACTTCTGGTGCAATAGATGTCTTTTAACATTTGATTAAGTGGACATCTGTGACATCAATATTTAAGGTTAACTATTAGAGTGTATCAAATAAGCTATAAATGGTTGAGGATGTTTTTAGGGGTATTCCCATGTCATTGATTAGCTTTAAACATATAGGCATGGGCAACTTATCATTCTTATCAAATACATTTCTGTTCTGATTTTCTTAATTTCAAAGATACAGCAGGTTATCTATCCTGCTTGTTTGTAGATGACTTCCTGGGTCACTGACCACCTCTGTGCTCTCGTCACTCAACCCTCTCCTGCTAATAAAACAAAGCTGCTATAGTGTATTGGTGGTTGGTAGCCTAGGAAACCATGTGTAAACAAACAGGATAGAAAACCTACTGCATTTTTTAATAAAGCAAAATCAGTACATCAACGTATATGGTAATAATATATGGTAATAATGTTTATTAACCTTTGCCTACAAAAGGTCTGGTCGGTCGGGGAAGCAAGTTCCAGACTCTGGGGGATGCACAGGAGAAAGACCTTTGTGAGAAGGAGATAAGAGAAGAACAAAGAAAGAGGCCTTCTATGAATGAAAGATTAAGGACCACATGTATGAAACTGTTTAGGTCTAAAACTCACTCTTTTGCCCATAGTAACCTATGGGCAAAAAAGTGAGTTTTAGACCTAAATAGGTTCATACATGTGGCCCTTCTAAATGTGAAGAAAAAATGCAAGCAAATCTGGTTCTGAAACAGGTTGTTCCATCTGAGCAACCTCTTTCCAAGTGTGTTATTAGGTATAGTGTTGAGCGATTATTATCGACAAAGTTGAAATCGGCACGGTTTTTAGGTTGATCGGATTTTTTAGATCACGCGATAATTTAGGTTAAAATCTGTGCATCATCTATTAATATCGCGCCATTTTCGGCGCTTCCTGTCATTTTGGCGGCCAGCAAATCAGCTTACAGAATAGAGCAGGGTGAGATGTGTGTGCGACGTCATGACTAGGATGTGTATGGTTGTGATTGGCTGGAAAAATCACATGACCTCGTTTTACATAGAACAGCCCTTCCTGTTCATGATCAGTGTCTGTCAGCGTCTCATAGCAGTAGGACGTGCGCTCTGCCTGTGTCCAAACAGCTCAGCGAAATTATTCTATTTCTTCACAGAGAAAGCTCTACTGTTAGCTGTGATCCTTACAACTTAGTTAGATCAGAGATTTGAAGATTTTATGTAGTTAGGTAGAGAATTTTAAAGGAGCATCTACCGCTGTAAAGTCACGGGGAGGAGCGGGGGAGGGGTGGTCCCGCGGGCGAACACAGACAAGCTCTTTAAAGAATACTGGATATAGTTCACCAAGACTTAGTGTAGACATTGCACTGCAATAGCTTTATTATTAACAGTTTTCTATTGAAATATTTCCTGGATATTGGGCAGCCTGAACTTATATTAGGATACATATCTTTTCTAGTAACTGCAGGTCTCTTTGTTAGGTGCAAAACTCCACTTTTATTATCATTTCAGATAGGTGTTCTTTTTCAATTTTGCCCATTCCAGCTTTGTTGATATAGCCACCTTGCAGTTAAATTAGAATCCAGCAATTTTGTAGTCAGCACAGGTTGATAGGTGCCAAAAATACCTTTTATTATCCGAATACATTTCAGATACGTGTTTTTTCACTTTGGCGCAGTACAGCTTTGTTGATAGAGCTACTTTGCAGTTAAATGTGAATACAGCAATTTTGTAGTCACCACAGGTGAATTGAAAGGTGCCAAAAATACCTTTTATTATCCGAATACATTTCAGATACGTGTTTTTTCACTTTGGTGCACTACAGCTTTGTTCATTGAGGCACCTTGCACTTAAATGTGAATACAGCAATTTTGTAGTCACCACAGGTGAATTGAAAGGTGCCAAAAAATACCTTTTATTATCCGAATGCATTTCAGATACTTGTTTTTTCACTTTGGCGCAGTACAGCTTTGTTGATAGAGTTACTTTGCAGTTAAATGTGAATTCAGCAATTTTTTAGTCACCACAGGTGAATTGAAAGGTGCCAAAAATACCTTTTTTATATCAGTATACATTTCAGTCAGGTGATTTTTTAACTTTTGGTCAGTCAAGCTTTGTTGATAGATCTACTTTGCAGTTAAATTTGAATCCAGCAACTTTGTAGTCACCACAGGTGTACTGATAGGTGCCAAAAATACCTTTTAATATCCGTATACATTTCAGACAGGTGTTTTTTTCACTTTTGGTAAGTCATGCTTTGTTCATAGAGCTAGTTTGTAGTTAAATTGAATACAGCAATTTTGTAGTCACCACAGGTGAATTGATAGGTGCCAAAAAATACCTTTTATTATCCCGTTTACATTTCAGTTACGTGTTTTTTTCACATTAACACAGGCCAGCTGTGTTAATAGAGCCACCTTGCAGTTAAATTTGAATCCAGCAATTTTGTTTTGATTTGAGGGATTTGAGATAGCTGTGATTTGCCGTCTTTTAATAAGAGACTTTCCAAAACTCTTCCATACCTTCTCAAATTTTTATATTTCTGAACATGGAGCGAAATTCAGGTGGTAAGCGAGCAAAGAGGGGGGTAGGACATGGAGGTAGAGGTACGAGAGAAGGTGCTCCTTCCAGTGCTGGCGACAACACACATGCCAGCGGATCGTCAGTTGCAGGACCGTCAGGCCTGTCATCGCTGGGTCAGGGCCCTGTGAATCTCAGTAACGAACAGCATCGCCAATCTGTCCTTCAGTGGTTAATGCAACCTGCATCCAGCACAATTGTCATGTTTTGAATTTTTGGGGGCATTTTGCTGTGAAATGCAGCTAGACTACAGGTCCTATTGTAAAAAATATGGTTTCTAACAGACATTTGTTCTTCACAATTGTCAAGAGTGGCTCAAGGGTGATGGTGCTGTCAGAAACAGGAATAGGTAGGACATTGTTAATGGACATATATTGCAAAATGACTTGTTTTTGCAAGATCTTAAACATAGCTATCAATCCCTGTATTGAGACAACCCATTTAATACAATTAAAAAAGAGAAACAAAGACATGGTGGGATTCCATCCTATTTTAAAAATGTGTTTTCTAGAATTAAAGTACTAAAAAACTTGCATGTACAAAATAGCTGGTAAAAAAATTCCTCTGAATTGTACAAGGGAGATACAGGAAAACTTGACCAGATGTAGGTTATCAGAGGACATGGAGTATGGAGCACGGACAGAGAACAAAGTACAGAGACAATTTCCTCCAGCACGTTGAGTAAAATGAAAAAAAAGAATGCCAAGAAAAAGGGCACCTGAGTGCTCAATTGGTCCGCACTCATACGGAGGGGCAAGCGCTACCCAGGACAGGGACAGTATATGTCCAGTGAAACTAAAATGGTGGTTGAAAGACTCATTTTTTTCGGCACTTTTTAATCTGTTTGTCATTTAGATTTAAGGGTCATGCTGCGGTCCAGGACAGGGATAGTCTATGTCCAGTTCAACTAAAATGGTGGTTGAAAGACTCCTTTTTCCAGCACTTCTTAAATCTGGGGGTTATGCAGGTTTGGGGCTCATGCTGTGGCCCAGGACAGGTATAGTCAATGTCCAGTTCAACAAAAATGGTGGTTGAAAAACTCCTTTTTCTGGCACTTTTTAATCTGTGGGTCAGACAGGTTTAATGGTCATACTGTGGTACAGGACAGGTATAGTCAATGTCCAGTTCAACTAAAATGGTGGTTGAAAGACTCCTTTTTCCGGCACTTTTTAAATCTGGGGGTCATGCAGGTTTGGGGCTCATGCTGCGTTCCAGGACAGGGATATTCAATGTCCAGTTCAAGTAAAATGATGGTTCAAATCATACTGCCTTCTGGCACTTTTTAAGTTGTGGGTCATGCAGGTTTAAGGGTCATGCTGTGGTGCAAGACAGGGATAGTGAATGGTCTGTGAGTTTTTTTCTGTGGCTTTTATAACCTAAGTGTGTTGCCTAAGATGTAGCACATATCCATTTGACTGTTGTGGATGTTAATTCCAGCTTCTCCAGCCCTGTTTGGGTGTAAGAATGAAGGTGTTGTTGCTCTCCCATAGACTTTAATGGTCATCGGTGATAATCTATCATCGACCATCGAATATCTTATTGGTTATTGCCGTTATCGACCATCGACCCGATGACGATAGTCAACGTAATCGCTCATCACTAATTAGGTACTATATATGGATTTAATGCAGTGGCTCCAACAAATAAATAAAGGTGCTGTCACGCGGAGAATTTTTTGGTGCGTTTTGTGATGCGTTTTTGGATGAGTTTTTTGAAGAAATGTACAGCACTAATTGCTGTGCCTTTGTGCACAAAAAAATAACACCCAAAAATGCACCTGCGTTTTAGATGCATTTTTGAATTTGTGTTTTTGTGCAGAAAGGTACAGCATTAATTGCTGTACCTTTCTGCACAAAAAATGCATCAAAAAACACATGAAAAAAATGCTCCATGTGAAAGCACCCTAAGCCAGAGCAAAATATAGCTGAAAACAAAAACATCTACTTTGCAGGCTTAATTATTAGACCATACTAATTATATCAGCTCATTGACAGGGTTAGAGAAATCGTATACGTGGTGAAGAATTGGTCACTGGGATGATTGTATTCTGAGAAGGAAAACTGCTTTAATAACTACGTTTTAGATAGAACTGTGACCTTTTTGGAGCCAAATATTCAACGTTAAATTTCAATCAGTCCATCAACATGGCCTGGAATCCAGAAGTCCATGTATCGTCTGCCAGTCTGTATGATCTTTTAGATATTTATGCCTTATCTTTTTTCCCTAGTAAACTAAACAAGTGAACTAAAAGGCTTGTTGGCTTCCTAAAGAAATATGTTTTTCTCTAATATATTCTATGTTAGTTTAGTGTAGGAATACTCCCAAGATATTACAAGATAATTTTAGAATAAGCCACAATACGCAGCACTTTGCCATGGGATGATAAATTTCTTCCAGCGGTTTTTACTGATGCAGCACACATACAGTAACTTGGTTATTTCCCAGCACTGTTTCACTTTTATTGAGAACAGAGCTGTGCTCCCACTGATAATAATGATTCTTTCACAAGACAGGTGAGCACCTGGTTTGAAATAAAAACGTATTGTAAGGCTTATTCATTTGCCGGTTTATACTTCCAACAGAAAGAGATTTTCCCAAGGGGATATTGCACTGAGTTTCAATGAAAATGTGGAATTCACAGCCATGGCTGTCTATGCCTTGGCATTTTATTTTTATTGTCAATAAAGAGATGCAAGCTGGATTCTTTCTCATTCTCATTGTGCCTTTTTTAAGCAACCCAGTACTTTCCCTGCCACAGTAAAAATTTACAAGTGAACTATATAAAAATATTACATCACCATATTGATAATTAGTTGACATGTTCTTCAGCATGTTTTAAATATGTTTGAAAAAGGAAAGAAGTTGATACAATCACAGTTTTATCAGATTTTTTTTAACATACAGATTTGTTGCATTATACTGTATAATGTTGTTACACTTTCCAGTTACAATTCCTCTTTGTTATAATAATGATATATTATTTAAATAGAGGCGTTATATTCCATGGCCCTATACAAAGATTGTTATTATTTATATTAGTCTCCATCCCTATTCGTACACATCTAAATTCCAGATTAACCTATGAGTATGTTTTTAGTGTGTGAGGAAAACCCAACACAAACACAGGGAGAACATATAAACTCCATGCAGTTGTTGTCCTTGGTGGGATTTTAACCCAAGACCCCAGGGATGCAGTGCAACATTGCTAACCACTGAGCCACCATACTATCCATATAGTAACATTTATATATTTTTCTTCAGAAGATATTTTTAATAACAGATCTGCAAAGTTCCTTTAACCCTTTAACACTTCCAAAGGAAACAAAACATTACTCTTCATTTTTCTCCTCCTCGGCTTTTATTTTGTGGGACAAGATGTGCTTTCCAGTGTTGTTATTCATATTACCATAGAATATACTTTTGAATCGCAAAAAAATTCTAAGTGGGGCAAATTGTGAAAAAAATGTACTTGCGTCATGTTTGCAGGAGTTTTGTTTTTGCGGCGTTTAATCTTCGGTAAAAGTGATATGTTATCTGTATTCTACAGGTTGATATGCTTCCGCCAATACCAAACATGTCGATTTTCTGAATTTTAGAATCAAAGTTAGGATTTTAGAGGTTTTAAGAGGATATCTACCTTTCTTGATCCCGCGTTGCTCCACGCCTCACATTGCTCTGACCACAGCATCACTTTTCAATGTGATCTCCAACATTACTTTCAATTTCCCTACGTTACACCTATGTTTTGGGAGCTGGAAATCCGTTGATGTCATATCTGACATCACTTTCACTTTTTATGACATAGGAGTAACCTTGGGAAACCAGAAGTGACATCAGACTGTTGCACCCAGGGCTGGGACAAGGTATTTTGGTGCCATAGGCAAATAAGGCATATAGCACCCCTCAAAAAAGGAATATTCAGCCCCCTCCATGTCTCCTTGTGCACCCTTCCTGCCTGGGATGAAGTGGCACCCTAGGCGGTCATTTTTCTTAACCTACCTGTTATTCCGGCTCTCGTTGCACCAGTAGTGACATCACAGCAGGAGAGACCAGAGGCCTGGAGTGATGCTGAAAGGAAAGGGAACCCTAAAGATAGGAATAGGGTTAGAAAAGAAATTCAGGTTTGGTACATCCCAATCCCAAATTTTGTCATAAGGTCGGATGAACCAATGTTGAACCCAGCAGGGCCCTATTTGAGCAATATTTAAGTCCTCATGTATGAAAACTGTCTAGGTCTAAAACTTTATTTGTTGCCCATAGCAACCAATCATTGCTCTGATTGGTTGTTGTGGGCAACAAAGAAAGTCTTACTGCTAGACAAATTTCATACATGTCTCCCTAAAACTTTCTTTGTTGCCTACAGCAGCCAATCAGAGATCCTCTTTCATTTTTTCAGACCACTATATGAAATATAGGGGGAGCTTTGATTGGTTATGATAGGCAGCAAAGAAAGTCTTAGACCTCTACAGTTTTCATCCATGAGGCCCTACATGTCTATATTGAGTTAATACTGGATTGTTTATAATTTATAAATCTAATGCAACTATGATCAAAATGTTCTGAAATACATTCCTTTTTTGCTTTTTATTTTGATTGAAACGGTTCTGCTTTACATTTGATCCAATATGTTTGTCAGTAGAAGTGTGAAAATCTGTAGTTAGTTATTATGGTTTCAAGTATAAACAAATAAAAAAAAACACAGAGAAATCAGTCTGTAAGTGCAAAAAATAAGTAAGTACATTTTTAATATTTTGTTTGGCTCCGAGCACAGTCATAACAGCCATGTATCAAAGGATCCAAGTATATCTTGTATGCTGCTTTTTTTCATACCTAAATAAATATTATGCAGTTTATATTTTTCCAGTACCGCCGGAGGTTTTTCAGTCATCTTATATTTTTCCTTAATAAATTGTTCTTAAAGCTGTTTCTTTTCCATGTATAATGCTTTTTGCAAGGTAAATTTTTTCTTGTTTGGATATGTGTGGTATCGCTTCCTTTATTTATCAAAGTCATGTCTGGTGATGCAAAGTTTGAAATGCATTATTTTAGAGTCCAAGGAGCACAAGTTTGAAATATAAAAGTCATTATTTTATAAATAGACTATGTGACTTATGGGCAAAGGCCTTAGTATCTAGGGCAAATCAAATATAAACACATGAAACAGCACAGACCTTGTAAGGATATATGTTGTCCTCTACAAAATAGACTTTGGGAACATGCACAAACCAGTATAAATAACCAAACATAATTTAACTTCTTCTTATCCTTGCAGTATCAGTATAGATGCAGGATGGCTCCCCAGGTCAACACGACACATATAAATACACTGCAACACAGCTAGATAGATAGATAGATAGATAGATAGATAGATAGATAGATAGATAGATGGATACTGGACAATAAATTCAACATGTATGATCACATGTATCAGAAGAGCTGCAGGTTACTGTACCAAGATTTTACAAATTTCATCCATATGTGCTTAAGTTTTCAAACTGACTTCAATGCCAAAGTTAAAATCCACACTAAAACCTGCAAGCAATCTGAATGCTGAGGATTTTGCTGCAGATTACTCACAGAGAAAGCCCTGTACCACTTAGCCTTATTTTTAATTTGAACATAATAAAAAAAAAACCAGCAGCATAAATAGCAATAATTCGGTATTAATAATACTGTTATGCCTCAGCGATATACTTCAGCAGTACTTATGTATTTCTGTTTAGTCACAAAAGCTCCATCTAGTGTCAATTTGTGCTTCTTCTTAGTCAAACACATTATGTTAGGTTTGTCCCATGAAGGTTGCCTTAACCATACTACATGATCTTCTGACATCATAAAGTCATCTTCATCAGCAGCCATTTTCTCCAAGACACATGTAGTAAAGGCATGTTCACCATCCGTTTTTACATCTACATCAGAAGTAGCATCGCTGGTACGTCTAAACTAGCATTCAGGGCTGCAAATTGTATAGTTTTGTATTCTATGTCCATAGCTGTTGTTTACAGTTTATAGTCAGATTTATGCCTGTGTAAGACAACACCCTCAATTTATATTTGTCTGCATATCCTCCATCCTGTATTGTATCTTATGCACATATTTATATGCCTTCATTGTCTTGTGTATATTTCGTGTTTACGTGCTGTTATACCACAGTAATGTTTTACACTATCCCTTGCAATAAAAGTTGAAATCAGAAATTGCTCCTTGTCAGTGTGTTGCTGACAAAGAGTTTAGCTGCCTGTCAACTTATACTCCACACATATAGGGAGGACAGAACATATACCGCCATATATCAGGAAACCCACATAGTAGTGCTGAAGAGGAGAAAGCCACCTACTACTTGTTTCTTACAAAAAGGAACAATGTTCTTGTACCTCTGAAGGCCCCCTCAACCTCTGGACCTCATAGCTATGGCTGTTTATAGCAAAGAAACTTAGGGCAACATTAATGTACAGTGGGTACGGAAAGTATTTTTGTTTCATTGCAGCCATTTGGTAAGATCAAAAAAGTCCATTTTTTTGCTCATTAGTGGAAGATCTACACCTGATCTTGAAAGAAAAAAAAACAGAAATGTAGATATTTTTGCAAATTTATTAAACAAGAAAAACTGAAATATCACATGCTCATAAGTATTCAGACTAGAGATGTGCGAATTTCTCAAAAATTCGATTCGCCGACTTTTCCGACAAAATTTGTTTCGGTCGGAATTACTTTGGGACAAATCACGTTAAAAAACAGCTATTTCAAGGCTGCACAGAGCCTGTAGGGTGCTGTAGAATGTTGTGCCATGCTTAAATATGCAGAGGGAGCTTGGTTTAATCTTCATACAATTTTGGGTGTTTTAGTATGACAACATATGATTTGCCCCCCGCACTTAGAATCGCTTCACTATAAAATTCCCTGGGCACTTAAGAGGCCAAAATTGACCAAAAGACTGAAGCGGATGAAAGCCTGATAAAGTCATGGCAGCGACAGCTGGAAAAAAACAGCTGAGGGTTTCAGGTGGCAACATCAAGTGACAGAGTGTGGAGGTGACGGGCAGCAGCCACAGCAGCATGAGGTCAGAGAGTGGCACAATGACATTCTGGAGGTGGCAAACCCCGGAGTAGGCCACAGAGTGGCACAATGACAGAGTGTGTAGGTCATGGCAGCAGCCATAGCAGCAGTATGAGGTCAGACAGTGGCAAAATTTGACACAGGTTGTAGGTCACGGGCAGCAGCCACAGCAGCAGAATGAGTCAGACAGGGGCCCAAAAATGACACAGTTTTGTAGGTCACGGCAGCAGCCCACAGCCGCATGAGTCAGACCAGTGGCACAATGACATTCTGGAGGTGGCAAAAAAACAGGAGTAGGCCACAGAGTGGCACAATGACACAAGTTGGAGGCCCACGCGCAGCACACAGCAGCCATGAGGTCAGACAGTGGCCAATGACATTCTGAGGTGGCAAAAAAAAGGAGTGGGCCACAGAGTGGCACAATGACAGGGGTGTGGAGGGCACCGGCAGGTGACACAACCAGGCAAAGCAGCATGAGGCCCAGACAGTGGCACAATGACATTCTGGAGGTGGAAAAAAAGGGTTTTAGGCCACAGAGTGGCACAATGACAGAGAGTGGAGATGACGGCAGGAGCACAGCAGTTGAGGTCAGAGAGTGGCAAAATGACAGGGTGTGGAGAGTACCACAGCAGCAAACAATAGCAGCAGCAGCATGAGGTCAGAGATGTCACAATGACATTTTTGGAGAGTGGCAAAAAAAGGAGTAGGCCACAGGGGGCACAATGACAGAGTTGTGGAGGGCACGGCAGGAGCAACAGCAGCAGAATGAGGTCAGAAAGTGGCACAATGACACAGGTGTAGGTCACAGCAGCAGCCACAGCAGCAGCATGAGGTCAGACCGTGGCACAATGACACATTTGTGTAGGTCCGCAGCAGCCACAGCAGCAGCATGAAGGTCAGACAGGGGCACAATGACATTCTGGAGGGGCAAAAACAGGAGTAGGCCCAGAGTGGCACAATGACAGAGTGTGTAGGTCATGGCACAGCCTTTAGCAGCAGTATGAGGTCAGACATGGCACAATGACCACAGTGTGTAGGTCACCGGCAGCACCCACAGCAGCGCATGAGGTCAGACAGTGGCACAATGACACCAGTGTGTAGGTCACGGCAGCAGCCACAGCAGCAGCATTAAAGGTTCAGAAAAGTGGCACAATTGACATTCGGGAAGTTGGCAAAAACAGGATTTGGGCCCACAGAGTGCACAATGACACAGTGTGGAGGCCCACGGCAGCAGCCAAAAGCACAGCCATGAGGTCAGACAGTGGCACAATGGACTTTCTGGAGGGGCAAAAAAAAAGGAGTAGGCCACTGAGTGGCACAATGACGAGTTGGAGGCACGGCAGGAGCAACCAGCCAGCATGAGGTCAGAGAGTGGACAATTGACCAGGGTGTGGAGGTGACCACAGCAGCAACAATAGTCAGCTGCAGCATGAGGTCAGAGAGTGGCACAAAGACACAGTGGGGAGGCACCAGCAACAGCAGCAGCAGCATGAGGTCATAGAGTGGCACAATGAGAGAGTGTGGAGGTGGGTGGCAATACCAGTCCCTGGTAAAGATGGTGGTAGCAGATGGAGAAATTGGCAGCAGATGTCTGGCAATCAGGCGGGGTGGCGGCATCAAATAGGGGGCTGGGCAGGTAGTTTGAATCCAGACTAATTTCTCAGGTTTTTGTGGAGGCGTCATTTGGGTGATGTAATCTGACGCCCTAAGGCATTGGTGTGTGGGAAATCTTGGCCGATCCACGCCTGATTTATCTTGACAAAAGTCAGTCTTCCCCATTTCCGTGGACAAGGGGTTCTCCTTGGGGTAACGATGGCCCCCACCGCACTGAACACCCGCTCTGATGCCCACCTACTGGCCGGGACAGGAGACTTCTCCACTGCAAACTCGGCAAGTTGCGGCCAAAACATCCAGTTTGGGCTGCCCAGTAGTCCAGCAGATCTTCTAACTGGGGGGGGGCAGAGGCTGTCCGGTAGGCCACCACCTGTTAGTTCAGGGACTTCTCCAGGTTCCCTGCTGCTTGCTGGGGACTGCCCTCCTCATAGATGGGTGAAAAGCAGCTCATCAGTGACTCCAGACTTAGGTTGCTGCTGATGGAGCTGGTACTGCTCCTACCCCCTCCACAATCCCCCACCAGCCGCGGCAGTAGTACGTGAGCGCTGAAGACCCCCCCGGTCAGACCTGTCAGAGGAGGGACGATGCCGCACATAGGCAGCGGCCAACTGACTATGGAGGATTTCCCTATAGTATTTGAGTTTGTCCTGCCTCTCAGCAGCTGGGAAAAAGGCTCCCACTTTGGACTGGTAGCGGGGGTCCAATAGGGGGGAAAGCCAGAAGTCATCCCTCTGCCGGATGTTGACTATTCGACTGTCACTAGCCAGGCAAATCAGCATGCTGCGGGCCATCTGCACAAGTGACTCCGAGGGGCTCCCTGCCTCCATCTTCACTGTATACTGCCACGGTGCTTGTGGGTCATCTGCCTCGTCCTCCTCATCTCCATCTGCCTCGTCCAGCTGCTCCTGCTCCTTCTCTCTTGTCACCTGGGTAGAAAATCCACTCATTTCACCAGACAATGCTTCTGCTCCAATGTCCTCCTCCTCCTCCTACTCCTCCAGTTCAGTCCCCACCGGACTCATGTTGCCACGAGATGTACTCACCACGTCTCCAGTTCCATGCCCAGACAGATTTTTCTGCATCTGTTCCAGGACATAAAGCAGTGGAATGACGTTATTCATCCCGTAGTCCTGGCGACTGACAAATAACGTCGCCTCCACAAATGGCCTCAGCAAACGGCAGGTGTCATGCATGAGTTGCCACTGGCTAACATCAAAGTTACACAGGGGAGTACTCCTGTCCGCCTGGATCATCAAAAAAATCGTTAATGGCCTTTCTCTGTTCATACAGTTGGTCTAACATGTGCAGGCTGGAATTCCAACGGGTGGAAACATCGCATATCAGAGTGAGGTGGGGGAGGCCGTTCTGCCGCTGAAACTCGAGGAGGGTGTTCCTGGCTTTGTAGGAATGGATGAAGTGCATGCACACTTTCCTGGCCATCTTCAGAATCTTCTGAAGATCGGTGGATGACTTCAGGAACCTTTTCACAACCAGATGGAACACGTGCGCCATGCAGGGCGCATGGACCATCCCTCCTTGGTGCAGCGCGGACACCATGTTCCTCCCATTGTCTGTCACCATGGTTCTGCTTTGCAGTTGGTGCGGATTAAGCCACACATCGATTTCTTGTTGCATGACACGGAGCAGTTCCTCCCCTGTGTGACTTCATTCGCCGAGGCAAGCCAGGTGTAGAACTGCGTGACACCACTGTGCCCTACACATGTGGTATGATGGAGCAGTACTTGTGGAGGCTGAGATGGTGGTGGTGGTGGAGGAGGAGGAGGCGGACATTGGCGCAGGAGCCGCAGTTTAACAACGTGGAAGAGAAAGTGGCGTCTCCTGTCCAAGTTGTTGGTGTGCCTGGGCAGGAAGCACATTCACCCAGTGGGCCGTAAAGGACATGTACTGGCCCTGACCATAGTTACAGCTCCAGACTGCCGTGTACCTTGGAACAAACCGATAAGCTCAAGGACTGGCCCACCTTCTGTTCTACATATTTATGATGTGCTGGTACTGCCTTTTTGGAAAAGAAATTACGGCTTGGAACTCTCCATCTCGGCTCGGCACAAGCCATTAGTTCTCTGAACGGTGCAGAGTCCACCATTTGGAAAGGGAGGGACTGCAATACCAACAACTTAGACAGGAGCACGGTCAGCTTCTGCACCTTAGGATGGTTGGACGCATACTGTTGTCTCTTTGCAATCACCTCATTGAACGACTGCTGGCGCCATGAGTAGCGAGGAGCAGGAGCATCTGGACCAGGAGATGATGGCAAAGAGAAACAGCTCCCTACTGCAGAGGTGGTGGAGCCTTGACTGGCTGCAATGGCATGCGTGCCACTGGGCATTGCTTCTGCTGTTGCTCCGGCGGCAGGATGGACCACCACATCTGAGCCACGTTTCTCCCAGGCCACCGGATGGTGACGCTGCATATGTTGACGCAGGGCCGTGGTGCCAACGTTAGCTCCCTGGCCACGCTTCACTTTCTGCCCACAGATTCTACATATACCCATATTCAGCTCCTCTGGTGTCTTACCAAAGAACTGCCACACCAACTAGTAGCTGACTTTACCGCCAACGCTCCGTACTGAGTGACTACTAACACCGCGGCCTTGCTGAGTACCTGTGCCGATACTTTCTTGGACCTGCGAAGCGGTTTTTTCTACTCCGTGGCCGCTTGGTTAACGACCTCGCACTGCTGCTACCCTGCTGACTCACGACCACACTACCCACTTGCTGGCTGCGCCACTGCCTGACGCGCAAACTGACACCCTCTTCTCCTGACGATGATGAAGCCTTTGCTTCACCCGGCTCCCAAGTGAGGTCGGCTACATCATTATCGATTATTGTTTGATCTTCACTGCTGTGCTCCTCAACGGCCTTGGTATGCAGAGGCTGACCCCTCACAACATAACCTCCCATGCCACTCTCCACATCTATACTTTGCCGCCTACTGCAAGAAGCAGGGGATATTGGCCCCATTTCTTCACTGCCAAGTAGATGCTGTCTGTCCTCCGCAAATTGTTCATCCTCGTTGTATAGTGGCGCTGAGCCCAGACCACATAGTAGATCTCTGGCTGAGGGAACCGGATGGGACAGTGGCGGGTTGAGGACAGGTGAGGGCCGCTGACCCCCTCCCGGGTCATGCCAACTAAGGGTTGTGTCTGACGTTCCCACCGACTCTTGGCTGGGGTTGTCAGATGTCATCTGGGAGGAAGTGGATGACGTAGTCAACCAATCAAGAACCATTGGGTTGCTGAACAACACACGGCCGCTAGATGACACCGGCAGTTCTGGCCTTACCGAGTGACCCCTGCTGCGACGTCCCCTTGCTGTGCTGGGACCTGGGCCTGCTCCAGGAACGTTTGTGCCACTGCCACTCGCAGGTGAAGAGACTTCCACCTCTCTGTCTGACATACTGTTTGTTCTAAAATGTACAGACTCTGTTTGATGAAGATATCTTAATGATAAATACACACCCTGTTTTTGACTCCAAATGAACCCACTAACAAGCTTGGGTAACCCTTGGATATAAATTGCGCTCCACAAATGGGCAGGAAAAATTTACTTGTATGTGCCGTTTAAAAACACTGTGTATTTTACTGAATATAAAAGCACAAACAGGCTTAATTAACCTTCGGCTATGAATTATGCTACAGAATTTCTTCTTTGGCGGTGAAAAACGTTTCTTTTACTGAATACAACTGCAGAAAAATACTTAGTTAACCCTTGGATGTAAATTGCACAAAAGAAATGTGCTGCCAACAATTACCAGCTTTGTAGCGTGTTAAAACGGCGTGTATTTTAAGGAACACAACAACAGAAAAACTTGTGATTAACCTTCGGATATGAATTATGCTACAGTCAACATTTCTTCTTTGGCGGTGAAAAACAATGTTTATTTTACTAAGTACAACTGCAGAAAAATTCTTAGTTACCCCTTGGATGTAAATTGTGCAAAAGAAATGTGCTGCCAACAATTACCAGCTTTGTAGCATGTTATAACGGCGTGTATTTTATAGAACACAACAGAAAAACTTGTAATTAACCTTCAGATATGAATTATGCTACAGGCAAAATTTCTTCTTTGGCGGTGAAAAAGAACATTTCTTTTACTGAATACAACTGCAGAAAAATACTTAGTTAACCCTTGGATGTAAATTGCGCAAAAGAAATGTGCTGCCAACAATTACCAGCTTTGTAGCATGTTAAAACGGCGTGTATTTTACGGAACACAACAACAGAAAAACTCGTAATTAACCTTCGGATATGAATTATGCTACAGGCAAAATTTCTTCTTTGGCGGTGAAAAACAACGTTTCTTTTACTGAGTACAACTGCAGAAAAATACTTAGTTAACCTTAGGATGTAAATTGCGCAAAAGAAATGTGCTGCCAACAATTACCAGCTTTGAAGTGTGTTAAAACGACGTGTATTTTTCGGAACACAACAACAGAAAAACTTGTAATTAACCTTCGGATTTGAATTATGCTACAGGCAAAATTTCTTCTTTGGCGGTGAAAAAGAACGTTTCTTTTAGTGATCACAACAGCAGAACAACACTTAATTAAGCCCTGGATCTAAATTGCGCAAAATAAATAAGCAACCAAAAACTAAGTGGTATTTGGATTGTAAAAACGCTGTTTCATTAACTGAATACAGCAGCAACAGGCTTAGATAACCCTTGGATATTCAATGTGCTCAAGAACTTAGCAGATAGCATTAAAATGTATATGCAGCTGAACTCCTTCATTGGAGTCCAGCAGTGTTTACTTAAACTGATTGGATTTGACTATGAAAGGCACACACCTGTCTATATAAGACCTCACAGCTCACAGTGCATGTCAGAGCACATTATGCCTAAGGAACTGCCCAAGGAAATCAGAGACAGAATTGTGGCAAGGCACAGATCTGGCCAAGGTTACAAAAGAATTTCTGCAGCACTCAAAGTTCCTAACAGCATAGTGGCCTCCATAATCCTTTAATGGAAGAAGTTTGGGACGACCACAACTCTTCCTCGACCCGGCTGTCCAACCAAACTAAGCAATCGTGGGAGAAGAGCCTTGGTGAGACAGTTAAAGAAGAACCTCAAGATCACTGTGGCTGAGCTCCAGAGATGCAGTATAGAGATGGGAGAAAGTTCCACAAAGTCAACTATTTTGGTGTTAATTCTAAGCGGTATGTGTGGAGAAAACCAGGCACTGCTCATCACCTGAACAAATACAATCCCAACAGTGGAACATGGTGGTGGCAGCATCATGCTATGGGGGTGTTTTTCAGCTGCAGGGATAGGACGACTGGTTGCAATTGAAGGAAAGATAAATGCGGCCAAGTACAGAGATAACGTGAGTGAAAACCTCTTCCAGAGTGCTCTTGATCTCAGACTGGGCTGAAGGTTCATCTTCCAACAAGACAATGACTCTAAGCACACAGCTAAAACAACGCAGTGACTTCAGAACAACTATGTGACCATTCTTGACTGGCCCAGCCAGAGCCCTGACCTAAACCTAATTGACCATCTCTGGAGAGACTTGAAAATGGCTGTACACCAACGTTCACCATCCAACAGGAGGGAACTGGAGAGGATCTGCAAGGAAGAATGGCAGAGGATCCCCAAATCCAGGTGTTAAAAAACTTGTTGCATCATTCCTAAGAAGACTCATGGCTGTACTAGCTCAAAAGGGTGCTTCTACTCAATACTGAGCAAAGGGTCTGAATTAGGGATGAGCGCTATTATTGCCAAAATTTGAAATCGGCACAGTTTTTAGTCTTATCGGAAATTTCCGATCACGCGAAAGTTTAGGTGACAAGGAGCAGGAGAGGATTTTGAAAGGAAGGGAGATATTTTGCAGCTCGGTGTGTTCTGCGATCTTGAATTGAAAAAGCATTGTTTTTTACCACTTTTTTGGCCAACAGACCTCTGATAGGAGCAGAACTTGTCCCTGTTTTTTCAGTTCTATTGCAATCACTGCTGGTCAGTGTTCCCAAAAACCAGCATAACTTATTCCTATAACTTTTAAATAGTTTTATTGAAGTCCGTGTGTCTGTTTGCCGCAAAGAGCTCAGTTGTACGCAAATTGTGTCATACATATTTCTTAGTAATTTGCTCCTGTTGTCAGTGGTGCGAAGGCCGCCATATTAATTCATATAACATTTAACTACTATTATTGACTCCTTTTTCCGGCACTTTTTAATCTGTGGGTCATGTAGATTTAAGGGTCATGCTGCGGTCCAGGACAGGCATAGTCCATGTCCAGTTCAACTAAAATGGTGGTTCAAAGACTCCTTTTTCCGGCACTTTTTAATCTGTGGGTCATGTAGATTTAAGGGTCATGCTGCGGTCCAGGACAGGCATAGTCCATGTCCAGTTCAACTAAAATGGTGGTTCAAAGACTCCTTTTTCCGGCACTTTTTAATCTGTGGATCAGACAGGTTTAAGGGTCATGCTGCGTTCCAGGACAGGGATAGTCAATGTCCAGTTCAAGGAAAATGATGGTTCAAATAATACTGCCTTCTGGCACTTTTTAATTTGTGGGTCATGCAGGTTTAAAGGTCATGCTGTGGTACTGGACAGGGATAGTGAATAGTCTGTGACTTTTTTTCTGTGACTCTTGTTGCCTAATTGTCTTGCCTAAGATGTAGCACATATCCAGTTTCGTGTTGAGGAGGTGAATTCCAGCGTCTCCACCCCTGTTTGTGTTTAAGAATGACGCTGTTCCTCTCCCATAGACTTTAATGGTCATCGGCGATAATCTGTTATCGACTATCGGCATGATAATTGCCGATATCGACCATCGACTCGATAATGATAGTTGACACAATCGCTCATCACTAGTCTGAATACTTAAGACCATGTGAGATTTCAGTTTTTCTTGTTTAATAAATTTGCAAAGATATCTACATTTCTGTTTTTTTTCTTTCAAGATGGGATACAGAGTGTGCATTAATCAGCAAAAAAATTTACTTTTTTGATCTTACACAATGTCTGCAATGAAACAAAGAGTGACAAATTTAAAGGTGTCTGAATACTTTTCGTACCCACTGTATATTTTTTGGCGTTCTTTCAGCCAAACAAACTGTCGTAGTCCTGTCCTATAGATGTATGAACTGTCGTATGTCAAAACATGGCGCATTCCATGCCAGACACGTCACATCACAAAGATGTCAGGCATGTCGCACCCAATTTACCAAAGTTTGGCATGAAGATATCATACAAATTCATACCAGTTTCAAAGTGGCATGGCTGAAACAACTTTGAGTAGAACGGACACATGTAAAAACATACTGTCAGATCATACAATGTTAAAACAGAGGTACAACTGGTGAGTCCGCACCAGATTCATACATGTTGACCTTTGTAAACATATTCAGGTCATGAGATTTATTGGGAGCTTGGTTCTGAAACAAGTTAAAGGAGTTGTCAACGGTGACATCCATTCAGAAGAACCAAGAAGAAAACAGAAGATGACAGAGGAACTGAGAGGTGAGTATAACTTTTGTATCTTAAATGGGCATCAATATAATTAAAGTAAGATAAAAAAAATTAGGTGGATAACCCCTTCTGATGTACAGCAGATTCTTAACTGGCAGGTGAGACATTTTAGCTACTTCTGGACTCTGAAAGACCCTTATCCATATGATTGCTAAATGGTTATGCTTCTGTACAATCCAGAAAGGTGAGCACAAAGGGGTACATGTATGAAAACTGTCTAGGTCTAAGACTTTCTTTGTTGCCCATAGCAACCAATCCGAGTTCCCCTTTGATTTTTTCAGAGCACTAAATGAAATGAAAGGGGAGCTCTGATTGGTTGCTATGGGCAACAAAGACAGTCTTAGACATAGGCAGTTTTTATACATGAGGCCCATAGTGTATTGTTCTTTTGTATCAACCTTTTCATTTTATAATACCCTATGCAGCGCTGTCTCTGTCATCTCTTGCTGTTAATAGAATTCTTCAGTTGCCTGTCAATGAGGTTGATTAAAGCTTGAAGTTTTTTTTTTCACTAGAACATAAAGGGACAGTTAAATTAAGACTTTATATTGGTCAACAGATATCACTTTAGTCATGAGATAAGAGTTTTTTTATGCGCTCTGAAGTGCACACAGGTTTCTATGATTACCTGTTATGGATGTCTTTTATTTGATTAGCTGAGAGTAGGGACATCTGTCATCTGATTAACTGAGAGCAGAGAGCAGGGAGTGACTTCACCCCACTGACAGACTGAGATCAAAGCAAACTAATTATATCTAACAAGATTAGCTTCACTAAACAAAAGGTACATGTGCTGTGAGTAATGTCTCCCTAGAAGTTGAATTTGCTAATCACTGCTGCAGTACCACCCATGGTCTGAGGAGGCAGAGTAAGTGTAAAACTGCTAAAACTTAGTGAAACAGCGTGGTGAGAAAAACCTTTTAATTCCTTCAAACAATTGCCCTTTCACAATCTATCAACCACTAACTATGCAAATTGCTAAATTTTTTCTTCTTATGCATATTCCATTCCTTAATTCAAGCACAAGTTCCTCTATCTTAGCCCAAGATTGGAGGCCATCTTCCAGAATGTCTTCAGGCGGCCTCCTACTTGTTCATTTCCAGATTTCTATTTGATTTATTGTCTATGACACTTGTGAGGCATGATGTTTGGAATCTAGACCTCACAGTCACTGAGACAGGAAGTGATGTAATTTGATTGATAGCTGCAGACAAGATGATATCATTTGAAGACGGGGTCATCATACAGGAACATGACTACAATCATATTGCATTCCATATTGTATCTGTTACATAGGTCAAATGTTATTTTCTTATGAGCTCAGCCTTTAATCAAGAGTAAATGGATGTTTGATTTGCTGAATATCAGAGAATATAAACTGTGTAAAGGGCTAATATTAAACAGTGGGCTAACAAGTACTCTGGAAGAGTTCCAAGAAGTGCCAAGACACAGATTTTTCTTTATCTGTGAAGTCTAAAATGAGTCACATAATGGTTGCAGCACAGCTTGCAGATACATTTCTAAATGCTTAAGTTTATTCATAAAATGAGAGTGGAGGTGTATGGAGGAAGACGAGAACATACTCATTTTCTAACACTGAATTTGTTGTTCTTTTCTGTGTTGAAAATAATATTTATTGAGGTTGCATATTATAAGTTTGCATGTTATGCATGTGTAAGACACTGAAATATGATGACATAACATCGTTTATAACTTCTTTTAAAAAATCGAATTATCAATCTTTGTATATTATATGATTTATTTACAATTTATGAAACTATAATATAGTAATGGGTGGCTGTTATCCATAAATCTGAGACCTACTGTTATCTTTCCTGAAACCCCCGATAACCATGCATGTTCACCTAAGCCAAATGAACTCCTTTTGTTTTAATGAGAGGAAGGAAAACAAGTTGTTGTGAGTCAGTGGTTTATCTCCCAAGCATGAAGGTATTCATCTGCAGTCACAGGGTAGTTGGAAGGCACTATCAAGGCAATGGCAGAACTTGCTGCTATTGATCTACTATATATAAGTTTCAGCAGCTTTAATTTGATTGGTAGATTTATATGAACATGCTCATAAGGTGAAGGAATCTTCAGAAAAAGTATTTAATATTTTAACATTAAGAGGAAATGTTTAAATGAGTGTTGTTCGAATGGAGCGGTGTTTGGTTCAACACAGGTTGGACTTAACTTGTGATTTTTTTCTTTTTGCCCTATTTTTAACCATAACTGTAACCCTGACCCTTAGTTGAGTTAAGATTATTTAAAGGCCTTAAAAGGTTAACTTAGTGGTCTGATAGTGTGATGTTTCTGTTGCCAAACATCCTGTCCAACACTTAATCCAATATCACTTTCGCTTGCTTGAACATAGGGCCAGTGTTATGGTAACCAAACCAAATGTCCAACGTCCTGTCCAACATTATTATTGCTTACAAGAACATTGGCCTAATTAAAGTAAAAAGAAGTGATGCCGGATGCAATGTCGGACCAGAAATGAGGCTGCAACAGAAGCGTCATGTTGTCAGAATACTAAGTTAACCTCTTAAACCCCTTGAACCTAATCTAAATCTAATTTAGGTTTAGGGTTGCATTTATAGTTGATTTAATTGGGTGATGTAATTGTTGCCAAAAATTGATTCAGTTTGTTTCAATTTGGTTAAATTTGACTTTGACCCAAATCCGAAGCACAACACTAGTTTTAATCCTACACTGAGCATAAAACTTTCATGAAATTATATACATTTATTCAAAATAATTATAAGGGGGTATTATAGTTATCTCTTGCATGTAGAGAAATCTTTTTCATCCTAGGCTTTATAGGTTGTGGAGTAGACTGTGTTTATTGTTATGTTACTTTTGCATTACCTATTGAAGTTCCAAGCTGCTTAACTATTCAATAATAATTCCATACTTATGGCATTCGTAGTAATGAGGACAATTTGAGTCCCCTTCTTTGTGTGTCCCTTTCTTGTTTGTTTAATCTGTACTTTACATTGAGCGTTTCATGTTTTGGCCTTGAAAATATGTAGCAGCATAATCATAAAATGAATGTAACATCACGCATTCCAGAATGCTTGGAAGTTAAGAAAATTATTAAACCTAGTTTATGCCATTTCCACAACAAGTCAAGTTCAAACATTTATTTTAATGTTTTAAGGAAGCAGCTGATACATTAAGTTATGAACATATTAATCTCCTGAGACAGTTAGCATCCTTGGCATTGCAATTAAAGTGACAGATTGTGAGCCAAAGACATCCATTTAATAGCTACAAAAATGTAATATAAGCTTTCAATACAACTACAATGCATTTTGATGTGCTGCAGACAATGGTCTGGATGAACATATTTTCTACTTAACTAATTCTATTAGTTTTGAGAAATTAAATTTACATTTGCTTATACCTGCGTATTCTGATAAATTAGTGTAATTTTTACTTCAATATAGAATAATTTCCCATTGGTTTATTATCTGGCTTTTGGTCACTGCCATTTATCACTATGTTAATGCATATAACGTCAAAGAGAATATTTATCTAACCTAAACTCTGATTTTACCTATGCTACTTTATTACGTGCAGCATTATTGTTAAATATAAATTATTCGAATGAAATAAATAATCTGTAAGGATAATGCATTAAAAGTTGAGCTTTCATGGACTACACAAAGCGGTGGGCACTTAAAGCATACAACTGAACTTTTGTAACAATTAAAATGGTGTGTATACCATTTATTGGTATTTTGTCAGTAGATCAAAATGATTTACAGAAGCACATTCAAAAGTAAAATAGTATTTAACTTAGACCTAAAAAAGTGGTGGGGAACCTTTTTTTGCCATGGGCGATGCAAAATTATCGACTTAAAAATGTACCCTGCTGTATTTGGCCAGACATTGAATTAACTAACCCCTGATGTGATGGCTGGAACAGCTTCTCTCCCTGATACATAAATCATTTGATCCAGCTGGATGGTACTGAAACTTTTTATTATTTAATGCTTACATATACCAACAGATAAAACATGAATAGAGGGTCTGCTGACGCATTTCGGTCTGTTTAGTGTCCTTGTTGTGAACAAGGCCCTTACACAGGCCGAAACGCGTCGGCAGATGCTATATTCACATTTTATTCATTTGTATATGTAAACATTTAATAATAAAAAGTTTCAGTACCATCCAGCTAGATCGAAGGATTTATGTCTCTGTGTGCAATTCAAGCCAGCAAGGATCCGTGCTGTGGAATACTTTGAACTGAACCAAGGATCGTGATTTCATTTATGCAGCTACATCTTGCTGGACTTTTTATGTTTAATTTCTCTCCCTGATAAGCACATGCAAATTTCTGAATGGCTGAGTACACCAGCAGCAAACATCATCTTTGCCATGTTTCCACTACATCACATCGGGGGAGAAAAGGCATGGACGAGAGATGTAACTGAAGTGCTGAACCCCTCCCCATTTCTTCCAAGTTTACATGCAATGACCCTAAGTCTCTGTTCCCCACATTCTGTGATGTCACTCTCTCCCTTGACATGCAGTAGCATATTGGGTTACAGATTGCATGGACTAGAGAGGGTTCTGAAGTCTTAGATTGCCCTTGTCCCCCCAAGTTAAATGCAATGTGCTCAGATGTGCTATGATGTCCATGCCATTTCTTCTTTCAAAGTCAGAAGCATATCAGGAAAGAAATGGCATGGACTAAAGCTAATACTTATGTGCTCCATAAGTGAGCAAACAAGTACCAGTAGTTTTGGAGACTGGCGTGTGT
This sequence comes from Phyllomedusa bahiana, assembly GCA_025379985.1. Taxonomy (NCBI): domain Eukaryota; kingdom Metazoa; phylum Chordata; class Amphibia; order Anura; family Hylidae; genus Phyllomedusa; species Phyllomedusa bahiana. The sequence goes on along the minus strand of JAODAL010026538.1, from coordinate 27,349 downwards.
GCAGTTTTATACTGGAAAAGAACAGCTCAAGCTTCATCGGCTAATGTACATGTGCTTATCTATGACGTTCCTGGTACTTGTTTGGGGGGCATTGAGTGAAGGGCCAGACCAAAGGATTTTGAAGCCATACATGGCCTTTGGACCAAACGTTTCCTACTCCTAGTCTGAAGAATTCAAAAAGGTCAATAGGGGATAAATCACATTCCAAAGAATTCACATTAGATATGTTTCCCTCACGTTTACCAGCGAAGCTGGCCATCCAAGCCATTAGTACCTAAAAATCTAAAATTTTTTTAGGGAAATTGGGCCCAATGACGACCCTGTGTAACGTCAACTCTAGAGTTTAGATTTAAGTTGTAAGGAGAATAATTGACTTTACATGTTAGATATTTATTGAAATTTTGTGCTACATTTTTGAGGACACAACAGAAACCCCAACAAAGGCGGGAAACCCCAATTAATAAAAGGACGGGTGGACTACAAAACCCAAAAGATTAGTAAATTGGGTTATTTATTTTAGAGAAAAAAAATGCTTTGGGGGGACATAAAAATATGTTTAAATACATGAAAGGCAATATAGAATCTCTCCAAGAAAATTTTTTTATACCCCGGGCTGATCTAGAACAAGGGGGTAACCTCTACGTCTTGAGGAAGAAAGTTTCAGCAAAAATGAAAGGGGTTCTTTTACTGTAAGAGCAGTGAGACTGTGAACCTCTGCCAGAGGGGCTTTTATGGTGAATTCACTAACAAGTTCAAAAAAGGGTTTTGGATGCATTTCTGGGGGTAATAAAAATAACATTAAGTGTCTAGGATTCTGGAGAGGGGGCATTTATCCAGGGTTTTTCCCCTTGCCAGATTGGAGTCGGGAAGGAATTTTTCCCCAAAATAAGGGCATTTGGGTTCCCACCCCATGGGGTTTTTTTTGCCTTCCTCTGGGTCAACACCTTTTGCACCAGGCGAAATGGTGGAACGTCTGTCTTTTTTTCGCCTTTCAAACTATGAAACTAGAAAAACAATTACGGAACATTGGGTTTCAAAATGTGGCCGATGAGGAAATTCATTTTGACGGAGGGAAAATCCATTTTTTTTTTTTGTATTTAATAAAACTCCAGTTTATGAATTCATACAAAATTTCCCCTTTTTTCTGGGTTTAGAATAATAATTTGCCCCCCTTACATGTGTTCCTACTCAACAAAACCAAAAAATTTTTTAGTCTTTGTAGAAAAAAAAAGATCCCACGCCTAAAATGTTTTTTATGAAACAAAAACCAAAAAATGTACAGTAATGTCTGTGATGCTTAAGTTTCCTGCTACTGAAGAGAACTCAATCTTAGTTTTATGGATTTGCTATTACATTCTCAATTTTAAACATTAACATTGTTTTTAGGAACTAGGAATGGAATGATTGTTTTTCCCATTATGATAACATCTAGAATAAAGTTTTTTCTTTGAAATGTATTACACATTTTTTGTACATTATACCATTGTATCCATTTGTAGGCTGTTGTAAACTGAAAGGTTCATAGTGAAGATATATGTTGGTATACCAGCAGATCTAAAATTGCCCATATATGTGAGATAGATAAGGCTTAATAATTATTTCAACCAGTGGCTACAATTTTCATCAACTGGAGCTTGTGTCATCATTGCAGACAAAACATCTTTACCGCCTGTATTCAGTTGTACTTATTGCAAATGACAGGCAGAGAAACCTTGAAGGCGCAGTGGATGAATCATGTGTTTCTTTACACTGCTTGCGTTGTGTGTTGCTTATTACTATCCTACAGCCTATGATTTGTCATTCTATAACAAAGCATAAGTGATGGAAATTGGATATTTTTAAGACTATATTTCAATTGCATTTGCAGTGTCCTTCAGACTAGGATACTGTTCTTAACCAGTTTTTTACTGGGTCGCTTACCCCCCTTCCTGACCAGAAACATTTTTTGATTTTATACAGTATAATTATATACACTGCTCAAAAAAATGAAGGAAACACTTAAACAACACAATGTGACTCCAAGTCAATCACACTTCTGTGAAATCAACCTGTCTAGTTATGAATCAACAAGGATTGTGAATCAATGACAATGCTAGGCCTTAGACTGTCCAGGAGTTGACTGATGCTTTAATCCAGGTCTGAGGTGAGATCCCTCAGGAGAACATCCGCTGCTGCATCAGGAGTGTGCTCAGGCATTGTAGAGAGGTCAAACAGGCACATAAAAGTCATACACAATACTGAGCTACATTTCCTTGTCTTGAGGTATTTCCACTGAAATTGGTTCAGTCTGATATTTGATTTTCCACTTTGAGTTTGAGTATCATTCCAAATCCAGATCTCTATGGGATATTTGTTTTGATATACATTGACCACTTTTATGTTTTACTGTTCTTAATGCATTCCACTATGTAATGAATAAAGAATTGCAACTGGAATATTCCTTCATTGAGATCTAGGATGTGGTATTTTTAGCATTACTTCTATTTTTTTGAGCAATGTATATATATATATATATATATATATATATATATATATATAATAATATATATATATATATATATATATTATATATATATCTATATAATGGTTTTAGGGTCAGCAGGGGCAGAATTGTGATTTGGGCTGTTATTGTTTTCTTTAATAAAATTTATTTTCTGTGTGTGTGTATTTTATTTTTTTTTAATTACTATCATTTTATTTTCACTATTATTGTGTGACCGATAGGGTCAGAAAAAGAACTATGGAGGGCATTTTATATAACTTTTGCTAATTTATAGTCGTAAAACAGCCTTTGAAATCACTGTAGAGTTGATCTGGGTTTGATCACATGACCACCAACGCCGAGAAGAAAATCTGTATATGCAAATAACTATCGAAATGTAGGGATGGTATTAATCTGTCCCTGCCTTCTCAGTAGAGAGCTGGCTAACTTTGACAGCCAGCTCTCTACTTGTGCAGCTGCACAATTAGTGTTCTAGAATTTCTGTGCAGAGTTAGATGTTGATAGCCCGGACGTTTATAGTCAATGAACAGTGGGCATGAAGTTCAAAGCTGTGTATCATCTAAAAAATTTTTTTTTACTAATTAGGTGCATTTGTTGATATAGATTATTTTCATTTTAACTATTTTGTATTTGAAGATTATTATTATTATTTTATGTACATGAGATTACGCCATATGGCCTAATCTGCCTCAAATAAAATCTAGAGATGCTGACATTTTTGCAAGGTTTTTCAAACCGAGCTCAGTAACCTGTGCAGATGTCACATATTGTTAATTATATATCCTGGGTTACTTATATACTTAACTCTCTTATTGTACTCTTCATCTGAAATGATAAAGAAAAGACTGCTGCATAGTGATCTCCATGGAGCAGGAAGTGTAAAAACTGTATGATTTCAGAATTTTTATTTAAAAAATTCTTTAAAATATGTGTTTAATATGAAAAGTTATTAACAACAGGCAATTTTCTGATGGACATTCCCTTGAAAGCTAACCGGGTAAAACCACGAAACACAATACTGGATATGTAATCCCTTTACCAACAAAGGTATACAGTAAAGATTTATTTAAAATGAACCAAATACAATGTGATTGAAAAGTACAGCTATTGCAGACAATATGACTAATAATGTTCCAAAGATCACCTTTTACATGACCTCGCATGAACAGGAATACATTTAGATGACTTTGTTTATTAAAGGATTTAAAAACTCTGCTGCCACAGTTATTCTGGGAATGCATGGGCTTCTATACCTTTTGTTTGCAATACTCAGATGACTAATAAGAAGAAACAAAACTGTCCACGTTTATGACTTATTTGAGATGATGACACTAATCCCTTCCAGGTTAAGGTCAGGGGAGTCAAAGCATGACCAAAAATTTATTCTTTTCTGGTGTTCTTAAAATCTTACTGTTCTGAGATTGAAAAACCACAGCTACTACTGCTAACATTGGTTGCTGCTCAAGGACTGATAGAGAATGAAGAGTCAATGTAGGATCCGAGAACAATGTGAGGTACTCAGCCGTCCATCACAGTTATGTGGCTCTAGCCGATTTACAGATTGAAGCTATCTAGCCATAATCTAACCAAGATTGGAACTAGAAACCAAGATTGTAACCAGATCAAGTATAAATAGTTGGAGGTAGTCGCATAGGGAACCAAAAAAATAAGCATTGCTAGATTTGTACTGGGAAGGGTAAAAAATTAATAGGGACCACACAAGTTTGGACTGTAGTTGAATAACTGCAAAGAGTAATTCCTTGGGCTATGTAAACAAGTGGTGCCTAAGGCTAGATTCACATGGTGTATTTGCAGGGCGTAATTACGCCACGCAATTATGCCGTGTAGCCGGGGCGGGGGCCGGCACCTCGCCGGCCTATAGACTTTCATTACCAGCGGTGCGTATATGCCGCTGGTAATTCACATGTCAATTATCTCCCCCTCGCCGTATTCGCTGAGCAGGGAGAGGAGACGTAATCCATAGTTCTCTATGAGAACTGTGGATTACCTAAGACTTGGACGTATTGTCAGCCGTAATTTGCTCACCTCCAAGCGCGTAATTACGGACTGAAATATGTCCAATTTTAAGCCGTGTGAACATAGCCTAACATTTCCCAGTGGAGAAAAAGAGACAGGCATCCTCTGTGAAAGAGGTGAGTAAAGAGGACAGAGTGAGCAATGGTAGTAGAGTGTGCCTATTGATGAGGGTAAGAGAGAACTAAAAGAAAGACAGCTTAAAGGGGATAGGAACCATTAGGCTGGATCCACACAGCATTTGACAAAAAATTCCGAAAGTCAACCGGTTTTTGTATGATGCACGACTGTGGTTTTCGGCACGTTTTGCTCAAAAACCGGGGTTGGTTATAGCTTTTTTTTCCATCGGCTGTACTATTGAATGTACGGGAAACCAACGTAAAGATGCCAGGCACCAGCGGCTTTTATAACAGGTCATTCTTTCTCTTAAAATCTATGGGCATGCAAAACGATTGGATTTTCAATTGTTTGGAAATGGAAAATATGATCGTTTTTGCATGCTGTGTAGACATAGCCTTAGTAAAAGCGTTAGAACAGAGAATGAATAGTAGTCAGTGCAAGTGCAGAGACTGTAATCAAAGACTTAATAGGGTTGGAACTGTGTCAGCAGAAGTGATACTTTCAACTTTTGTCATTAGGGCGTGTTGGTTTGCCTGAAAGAAAGAAAATGGGAATTATTTTTAAATGACTAATAAAGGAATTGTCACGGCTCGCGCTGCAGTCCGTGCGTACTCGTTCCAATGCATGTGCGCCCTTAACATCCCATCATATTTTTCCTCCTCTTTTATTAGTGCACCTCCCTCTGTCTTCCCTGCCACTTTGTTGGTGTTTGTTAGTAGTTTAGTGAGAGTTGTGTTGTATTGTAGTTAAGTGTACTAGACCTTCCTGCCCATTTTCCTGTTAACATTGTCTGCCGCCTGCCCTAACATGGCTACTTAGACGCTGCTCCCTGACGTGGCTTATACCACTGCTGGCGGTGGTCCCGACAATCCACCTCTTGCCTTCACAGGAATACTTATAATACTAATTTTGATAATTTGGAAATGTTTGTATCAAGATGAAATTGCAAAAAATCTGCACTTAAAGGGTTTTATCACTATGGACATTGAGGGCATATCACTTGGATATGTCATTAATGTCTGATAGGTGCGGGTCCCACCTCTGGCATCTTTAGATACCACTGCAGAGAGAAGTCCACCACCACCCGCTGACTGGAGTGGGAGGTCGTTAAAGGTTTAAATTGTATGCATTCTGTGTGTATTCCATTTTAAGATTAACATCCTGGCCCAAATAGTTATAATCATTTGGACCTAGAAGTGCTTAGATTAGTTTTTCTATATTTATACTGTAAGTGCTGCATAATTTTGTTATTTTCTAAAACACAACAAACATAATTCCTTTTTTGAAGGTATGAATAAGGGATTAATTATGATTTAGAGATTTCAGGATAGTGTTCAGATATAATTATAGGATTCTTCATATGATCATGTCATACTGGTCCACAAAGAAAACAGAAAAACCATTAACAATAGCAAATGTACAGGTGTAGGAAAAATGATCACTATTTTGGCATCTGATATTATATAACATGGTTACTTTTTAAAAAGCACTAAACTCAAATGCCTAAAGCATAAAAACAAAAAGAAACAGTAAACTACAGTCCATGTTCTCAAATTGTCTCTTAAAACACTTCTACAAAGGATTTGCTTTGATGTTAGGAACAAATACAGATTATGCTCTAAACTTTGTTATGTGTGGTAAGGTCAGAATGATAAATAGGTAAGTGCAGAACCTGCTGTAGGGTCAAGTGGCTCCCTTACCTACTAACAACTGGAGTTTTTGCTCATGTCAAATAATCAGTTTCCAGTAATGATGTTTACTGAAATTTAGAAATAATATACAATCATCTCTTGGGGACAGAATGAGAGCAAAGATCTTTTCTTTTCTTTCCTTTATCTTTAGTAGTTGGCTTAACAAAATGGGTATACTAGTCACTAAAGACCATATAGACCAATGATTTTAATTATTCATAATATGGTTAGTTCTATAGCTGAGATTTTCTAAGTAGATGTTTCAAGTCCATATGTTTTAAGGTGAAAATTACAAAACTCCTTAGGGTGCTTTCACACAGTGCAGTTTTGGTGCAGTTTTAATTGTGCTCCAATTAAACTGGCTTTATTGCCAGCAGTTACTTTCACTTGTCTAAGTTATTCAGAAAGGTGTTTCAAGTAAGTAATGAATGACTGTGTGTGAAGTCTTGTGGATTACAAACACACTAATTGATTACTCACTTTCCAAACAGTTTGAGAGTTACAGAACTTTGCCTGCTAATAAAGGCACATAATTGGAGCGAAGTTAAAACTGCACCAAAACTGCGCTGTGTGAAAGAATCCTTAGACTCTACCAATATGTTAGCCCTAAGTCAAATCTAAAAGTTATATAGTAGGTCCCCACTCCTGACCTTCTTAGTATATCACTTTTATGTGGACATAATTTGGTCAGAATTTTGCATTAGTACTTATTTACCAAAACAAGGGGAGACATGTATGATCAGGTTTCCACACCTTGTTCTGCATCAAATGTGCCAAAGTGAGCCGGCTAACGATGGTCTAAATGAGTGCCAAACAAATGATGTTAGGTGCATTGTTCGAAAGACTCAACACTTTTTAATGCGCCTAACATGAGGAGGCATTCTGTGGGCATTCTGGGGACATGGCGCACCACATGTAATGTTAGACACATATATTAATGTAGTTTGGCAAAACTAGGTGCATTACAGGGAGACCTATTTCAATGTGGTCTGCCTGAGCCTGTGGATTTGCTGTTAGGGGAAAAAATATCCAAAATTTCTCAACTTACACCAGTACAAAAATACAAAGTAACTTATAATAATTATCAAACTTTATAAAATGAAATTATTTGAAGTGAATAAAAAATGTTATCATATAAAGTTGATATAAAAATATATAATATCCCAAAAATATAAAAATATCTCCCATAAAATGTATTTAAAATTAATAGAATCTAAAAATAATTTTACATTAAATAACCCACTGATGTTGTTCAGATTTTTGACAATTTTAATTTTTACTACATTAAATTTGAAATGTATTTTTGCTGCTATCACCCTTTATTGTACATACAGCAAGAGCCAGCACACGACAAGTCTTGCTGAGACCAGTGGTCCACCAAGCAAGATCAATACCATAGTTTCTATTCACTGATATGCTATTTTAATGACTTTTCTTTTACTTCCAGCCTATCTATAGCTAGAGATGGGCAAATTGATTCTAACGAAGTGGAATTCGATTAGAATTTCAGGAAAACTTCGGGTCTGAACGAAGTCGAAGTTTGGGGTACTTCAGGTGAAACGAAGTGTGCTTTTGATTGATAAAATGGCTGTGAACACATGGCGTTAACATGGGAAAAGCACTCTGGGAAGAAGGGCATAGCCTGCATGGACATGTGCAAGATGAAGCCAATCAGAGACCGCGGGAATTCTGTGACGTCACCGCACTATATAAGTCCGGGCGCGACGCTGGGAGCTCACACTCCCTCACTGTACTGACTAGGGAAGGTGCTGCCGCGGCTGCTTGTAATACTCTTACTGAAGAACTGTTTTTTTATACAGCATTTTTGGGTGGGGCCCTCAGCTTGTCTCAGAGACTGCTTCTCTTAACGTTCTATTTCTGATTTTGTGGGGTATTGGATCTGAAGTCCAGTGTGAGTACAGTGCAGCACCATATACAATTTAATGCTATCTGCTCACAGCACATTGAATATCCAAGGCTGATATAGGCCTGTTCCTGTTGTATTCATTTAAATAAACAGCTTTTTTAAAATACAAATACCACTTCATTTTTGGCTGCTCAATTCTTTTGCGCAATTTACATCCTGGGGTTAATTAAGCATTGTTCTGCTGTTTGTGGTGACTAAAAGAAACTGTCTTTTTCAACCGCCAAAAAATACATTTTTCCTGTAAGCATAATTCACAAGCGAAAGTTAATTAAAATTTTTTTTCTCTTGTTGTGTAGCGTAAAAAACACGCCATTGTAACACGCACAAAGCTAGTAGTTTGGTGGGGGTGCTCAATTGTTTGGGGCATTTTACATCCAGGGGTTAAATTAACGTTGTTTTCTGCTGTGGTGACAAAAAATAAACCGTCTTTCACCCGCCAAAAAATAAATTTTTCCTGTAGCATAATTCACAAGCGAAGTTAATTACAATTTTTTCTCTGTTGTGTAGCGAAAAAAAAACACGCCATTGTAACACGCTACAAAGCTCGTAGTTTGTGATTGCTCAATTGTTTGGCGAAATTTTAAACATCCGGGGTTAATAAGCTTTGTTTTTCTGCTGTGGTTGACTAAAATAAAACCATCTTTCACCGCCAAAAAATACATTACTTTTTCCTGTAGCAAAAAATTCCCCAAAGCGAAGGTTAATACATGTTTCCTCTTTTGGTACAAGCGAGAAAACACGCCATTGTAACACGCTTACCAAGCTAGTAGTTTTGTGGTTGCTCAATTCTTTTGCGCAATTTACATCCAGGCTTAAATTTAAGCGTTGTTTCGCAGTTGTAACTCATAAAAGAAACTTTGTTTTTCACCGCTACAGAAGAAATTCTGTAGCATAATTCATATCCGAAGGTTAATAAGCCTGTTTGTGTTTTTTATATTCAGTAAAAATACACAGAGTTTTTAAACGGCAACAAAAAGTAAATTTTTACTGCCCATTTGTGGAGCGCAATTTATACCCAAAGGGGTTACCCAAGCTTCTTAAAGGTTTTCATTTGGAGTCAAATACAGGGTGTGTATTTACCCATATACAGATATCTTCATCAAACAGGTGTCTGTTACATTTTAAAAACAAACAGTATGCCCAGACAGAGAGGTGGCAGGCTCTTCCCCTTTGCGAGTGGCAGAGGCACAAACATTCCTGGAGCAGGCCCAGGTCCACAGCACAGAAAGGGGGACGTCGCAGCAGGGGTCACTGGGTGAGGCCACAATTTGCCGCTGTCATCTAGCGGCCGTGTGCTGACTAGCAACCCAAGGGTTCTTGATTGGTTGACTACGTCATCCACTTCCTCCCAGATGACATCTGACAACCCCAGCCAAAGTCGGTGGGAACGTCAGACAGAACCCTTAGTTGGCATTGGCCGGGGAGCGGGTCAGCGGCCCTCACCCGTCCTCAACCCGCCCTGTCCCACCCGGGTTCCCTCAGCCAGAATCTACCATGTGGTCTGGGCTCAGCGCCACTATATAGCGAGGAATGAACATTTGAGGAGGGCAGTAAAGCAGCTACTTGGCAGCGAAGAAATGGGGCCAATATCCCCTGCTTCTTGCAGTAGGCGACAAAGTATAGATGTTGAGTGTGGCATGGGAGTCATTTTGTGAGGGGTCAGCCTCTGCATACCAAGACCGGGTTTGATGAGGACAGCAGTGACGATGAAACACAAATAGATGATGATGTAGCTGACCGCACTTGGGAGGCGGGGGAGGCAAGGGCTTCATCATCGTCAGGAGAAGAGGGCGTCAGCTTGGGCGTCAGGCAGCGACGCACCCAGCAAGTGGGTTGTGTGGCCGTGAGTCAGCAGGGTAGCAGCAGTGTGAGGTCAGGAGCCAAGCGGCCACGGAGTAGAAAAACCCGCTTCGCAGGTCCAAGAAAGTAACGGCACAGGGGCTCAGCGAGGCTGCGGCGGTAGTAGTCACTCAGTGTGGAGCGTTGGTGGTAAAATCCGATACTCGGCGTTGTGGCAGTTTCTTTGCTAAGCCCACCGGGGGAGCCAAAAATGGAAATTTGTAGAATCTTGGGGCAAAAAAGAGAAGCGTGGCCAGGGACTAACGTTGGCACCAAGGGCCCTGCGTCAACACATGCAGCTCACCATTGGGTGGCCTGGGAGAAACATGGCTCAGATGGGGTGGTCCATCCTGCCGCCGCAGCAACAGCAGCAGCAGCGCCCAGTGGCACGCAGCCATTGCAGCCAGTCAAGGCTCCACCCACCTCTGCAGAAGGGAGTTTGTTTCTCTTTGAACATCATCTCCCGGTCCAGATGCTCCTGCTCCTCGCTACTCATGGCGCCACAAATCTTTCAGCGAGGCGATTGCAAAGAGACAACAGTATGGTCCAACCATCCTAAGGTGGCCCGCAAGCTGACCGTGCTCCTGTCCAAGTTTTTGGTACTGCAGTCCTCCCTTTCCAAATGGTGGACTCTGCACCATTCAGAGAACTAATGGCTTGTGCCGAGCCGAGATGGAGAGTTCCAAGCCGTAATTTCTTTTCCAAAAAGGCAGTACCAGCACTTCATAAATATGTAGAAACAGAAGGTGGGCCCGTCCTTGAGCTTTAACGTTTGTTCCAAGGTGCACGGCAGCGCGGACGTCTGGGAGCTGTAACTACGGTCAGGGCCAGTACATTCCTTTACGCCCACTGAGTGAATGTGCTTCCGGCCCAGGGCACACCAACAACTTGGAAAAGGAGACGCCGCTTTTCCTCCAAAGTTGTCAAACTGCGGCTCCTGCGCCAATGTCCTCCTCCTCCTCCACCACCACCACCAACTCAGCCTCCACCCAAATACTGCTTCATCATACCACATGTCTAGGGCACAAACGGTGTCCCCGCAGTTCTACACCTGGCCTTGCCTCGGCGAAAAGAAGTCCAAAAACAGGCGAGGACTGCTTTCCCCGTTTATGCAGCAAAGAAATCGATGTGTGGCTTTCTCCGCGCCCAACTGCAAATTGGAACAATGGTGGCGGACAATGGGAGTAACATGGTGTCCGTGCTGCACCGAAGGGATGGGTCCATGCGCCCTGCATGGCACACGTTTTCAATCTGGTGAAAAGGTTCCTGAAGTTTTTTCCACCGATCTTCAGAAGATTCGAAAATGGCCAGGAAACTGTGCATGCACTTCATCCATTCCTACAAAGCCAGGAACACCCACCTCAAGTTGCAGCGGCAGAACGGACCTCCCCCAACACCCCCTCTGATATGCAATGTTTCCACCCTTGGAATTCCAGCCCGCACATGGGTTTGGGCCGACTGTATGAACAGAGAAAGGCCATAAACGTTTTTTGATGATCCAGGCGGGCAGGAGTACTCCCCTGTGTAACTTTGATTTCAGCCAGTGGTAGCTCATGCGTGACACCTGCGTTTGTTGAGGCCATTCGAGGAGGCCACATTATTTGTCAGTCCCCCAGGATATACGGGATGAATAACGTCATTCCACTGCTTCATGTTCCTGGAACAGATGCTGAAAAATCTGTCTGGGCAGGCGACTGGAGACGTGGCGACTACATATCGCGGGCCACATGAGTCCAGTGGGGGCTGAAATGGAGGAGGGGGAGAGGAGGGACATTGGAGCAGAAAACATTGTCTGGTGAAATGAGTGGATTTTCTAACCAGGTGAAAAGAGAGGAGGAGCAGGAACTGCTGGAGGAGGTAGATGGAGATGAGGAAGATGAGACAGATGACCCACAAGCACCGTGGCAGTATACAGTGGAGATGGAGGCAGGGAGCCCCCTCGGAGTCACTTGTGCAATGGCCCGCAGCATGCTGATTTGTCTGGCTAGTGACAGCTGAAAAGTCAGCATCCGCAAGAGGGATGACTTCTGGCTCTCCACCCTATTGGACCCTGCTACCGGTCAAAATGGGAGCCTTTTTTTCCCCGCTATTGGGGAGGGAGGACAAACCCCAAAATTCTATAGGGAAATCCTCCTAGTCCGTTTGCCGCTGCTATGTGCGGGATCGTCCCTCCTCTGACAGGTCTGACCGGGGGGTTCCTCCGCTCACGTACTAAAGCCGCGGCTACTGGGAGAAGGTGGGGGGTAGGAGCAGTACCCCGCTCCAATCAGCAGCAACCTAAGTCTGGAGTCACTGATGAGCAGCTTCCTTCACCCCCTAGTGAGGAGGGCAGGGCGCCAGCACAGCAGCAGGACCTTTGGAGCAGACCCTGAACCAACAGGTGGTTGGCCTACTTGGACAATACTCTGCCACCCCCAGTTAGAAAAATCTGCTGGACTACTGGGCAGCCAAACTGAATGTGTGGCCGGGAGCTTGCCGAGTTTGCAGTGGAGAAGCTGTCCTGCCCGGCCAGTAAGTTTTGGGGATTTAGAGCGGGTGTTCAGTGCCGGCGGGCCATCGTTTACCCCAAGGAAACCCGCTTGTCCACGGGAAATGTGGAACGACTGAAACCTTTGTCAAGATGAAACCCGGCGTGGATCGGCCAGGATTTCCACACACCAATGCCTTAGGCGTCAGACTACAAACAGCCATGACACCTCACCCAAACTGTGGGGAAATGAAGTCTGGGTTCAAACTACCTGCCTCAGCCCCTATTCTGATGCCGCCACCCGCCCCCAACCACACATCTGCGACAGTTTCCTCCATCTGCCACCAAACCATCTTTACCAGGGGCTTTGGTATTGCCAAACCCCACCTCCACACTCTGTCATTGTGCCACTTTATGACCTCATGCTGCTGCTGCTGTTGCTGGTGCCGTGACATCCACACTTTGTCTTTGTGCCACTCTCTGATCTCATGCTGTTGCTCCTGCCACCGTCACCTCCACTCTCTGTCATTGTGCCACTCTGTGGCCTACTCCTGTTTTTGCCACCTCCAGAATGTAATTGTGACACTGTCTGACCTCATGCTGCTGCCGCCATCACCTCCACTCTCTGTCATTGTGCCACTCTGTGGCCTACTCCTGTTTTTGCCACATCCAGAATGTCAATTTCCAACTGTCTGACCTCATGCTGCTGCCGCCGTCACCTCCACTCTCTGTCTTTGTGCCACTCTGTGGCCTACTCCTGTTTTTTGCCACATCCAGAATGGGATTGTGCCACTGTCTGACCTCATGCTGCTGCCCCCCCCGTCACCCTCCCCCTCTCTGTCATTGTGCCACTCCCCTGTTGGCTCTGCCAGTTTTTGCCACCTCCAGAATGTCATTGTGCCACTGTCCCGACCTATGCTGTTGCCGCCGCCACCTCCACTCCTCGTCATTGTGTCACTCTGTGGCCTACTCCTGTTTTTTGCCACCTCCAGAATGCCATTGTGCCACTGTCGACCTCATGCTTCTGCCGCCGTCACCTTCACTCTCTGTCATTGTGCCACTCTGTGGCCTACTCCTGTTTTTGCCACCTCCAGAATGTCATTGTGCCACTGTCTGACCTCATGCTGCTGCTGTGGGTGCTGCTGTGCCCTCCACACTGTGTCATTGTGCCACTCTGTGGCCTACTCCTGTTTTTGCCACCTCCAGAATGTGATTGTACCACTGTCTGACCTCATGCTGCTGCCTCCGTCACCTCCACTCTCTGTCATTGTACCACTCTGCGGCTTACTATTGTTTTGCCAGTTCCAGAATGTCATTGTGCAACTGTCTGACCTCATGCTGCTGCTGTGGCTGCTGCCATGATCTACAAACTGTGTTATTGTGCCATCCTGTGGCCTACTCCTGTTTTTGCCACCTTTCCCGAATGTCATTGTGCCACTGTCTGACCTCATGCTGCTGCTGTGGCTGCTGCGGTGACCTCCACACTGTGTCATTGTGCCACTCTTTGGCCTACTCCTGTTTTTGCGACCTCCAGAATGTGTTTGTTCACTGTCTGACCTCATGCTGCTGCCGCCATCACCTCCACTCTCTGTCATTGTGCCACTCTGTGGCCTACTCCTGTTTTTGCCACATCCAGAATGTGATTGTGCCACTGTCTGACCTCATGCCCGCTGCCACCGTCACCTCCACTCTCTGTCATTGTGCCATCTGTGGCTACCCCCGTTTTTCCATCTCAGAAGTCATTGTGCCACTGTTGACCCATGCTGCTGCGCCGTCCCTCCACTCTCTGCATTGCGCACTCTGTGGGCCCACTCTGTTTTTGCCATCCAGAATGTCATTTTGACACTATCGACTCATGCTGCCTGTGGCTGCTGCGTGACCTCCACACTGGTCATTGGCCACTCTGTGCCATCCGTTTTGCCACCTCAATGTGATTGTGCCACGTCTGACCTCATCGTTGCCACCGTCACCTCCCTCCCTTTATGTTCACTTGCGGCCCACTACGTTTTGCCAGCTCCAGAATGTCATTGTGCCACTGTCTGACCTCATGCTGCTGCTGTGGCTGCTGCCGGATCTACAAACTGTGTTCCCTTGTGCCACCTGTGGCCTACTCCTGTTTTTGCCACCTCCAGAATGTCATTGTGCCACTGTCTGACCTCATGCTGCGGCTGTGGCTGCTGCCGTGACCTACACACTGTGTCATTGTGCCACTCTTTGGCCTACTCCTGTTTTTGCTACCTCCAGAATGTCATTGTGCCACTCTCTGACCTCATGCTGCTGTGGCTGCCACCATCACCTCCACACTCTGTCACTGATGTTGCCACCTGAGCTCTCAGCTTGTTTTTTTCCAGCTGTCGCTGCCATAACTTTATCAGGCTACATTCCCTCTTCAGTTTTTTGGTCAGTTTTGCCCTCTTAAGTGCCCAGGGAATTTTATAGTGAAGCGATTCTAAGAGCGGCGGCAGTCATGTGCGTGTCATACTAAAACACAACATTGTATGAAGACCAAACCAAGCTCCCTCTGCATATTTAAGCATGGCACAACGTTCTACAGCACCCTGCAGGCTCTGGAAATAGCTGGAAATAGCTGTTTTGTACGGGGGATTCCCCAAAGTAATTGGAAAGGGAAGTTATTTTTTGTGGGGGAAATTCGGCAAAAGTTAGCGAACCGAATTTTAGAAATCCCCATCTTTCTATACCTTTGAAAAGTTCAATAATGCACCAAACAGACAGACGAGGTGCAATGAACTTTAGACAACATTTATGAGTGCACAAAAAACACTTTCACAGATTCAATCACATTTGCTGAAAAATAGATGCAAAATGCACTTCGATCCGCCTAGTTCCGTACATATCTCCCAGGGTTTGCATCATACACAGATAAAAAGTAAAATGTAAAGATGTTCTACTTTTTTTCATGTTTTAGGCTATTTCCCAAAATATACCAATGTGAAAGTGATCTAAATAAAATGTTTAAAAAAAGAAATGAAACAGAAAATAGAGGTTATTTTGATTTTTAACTGAATATATGATCTTCATTGAGAGTCTTTGCCAAACCACAATTACAGTTATATCAATTGTGGTTTCTTTTCTTGTATAAAACATTATAATACCTGTATAAAAGAGCTTATTGACCAGAAAATGCATTCTGTAAGAAAGTATTTCAAATACAGTAGAGATTTGGATGTCATTGTGACAGAAGCTGATATATATTTACAATAGAAAACCATTAAAATGGGTACAACATTGAAATCTGTGCCTTAACCCCTTTCTATATTATCACATAACCTACATATAGATGTAGAGAAGTTTTGCATTCCAACCACCATCCCAATAATCGCCGGAGCTGATAGTTTTATACTCCTCTACCTGGGGCCTAGCAAAGGTCTGAAGAATTGTTTTTATAAGCATTTTTTGTTTATTAAATAAAAGCTATTTAATAGTTAAAAACATTCCCATATTAGACATCCCATCATACATAATGACAAAATAAAATATATTTTGTCATAAATGGGTTTAAAAATATGGTGGAATAAAGTTCTTCATGCATGTCTCCATTCTAAAGAAAAAATCAATGTAAAAGGCTTTGTTCACATCTGCATCAGAGGTTCCATTTGCAGCCTTTGTTGCAGATCTAAAAAAAATGAGGAAAAAAAAATACAGCATACAGCGTTATTTTGCCTTTAAAAAATTATTGCCCAAAACCCTTTGACTACGTGGGGTCGTTGGTTTTCCTGGAACCTTTTTTGCAGATGTGAACCAGGCTTAACTTAACTTGTGTGTGGCCCAAAGCAATTTGTTAAAATTCTACAACTTGTCCTCCAAAACGAGAATGTTTACAACTATGCAGACTTAAAAATAAAAAAGTTACGTCCAATAGAATGCTGTGAAACAGTAATAAAAAATAACCTGTGGTCCTTAATGCCAGAATTATCTTGATCTTTAAAAGGTTAAACTTCACTGAACAAAATATAAAGACAGATGGATGACATTTGTTGACCTTTATAATTGCAAATATAATTGTAAAATGTTTAGCATTCAATTGTACAAGCCTGCATACCTGCCATATCTGGTATACATGTATTTTATAGTGTTAATTTATTTATACGTATATCTACACAGGCTAATAGGTTTTGGTATTTATTTTTAAATGAAAAATCTCATAAGTAATTTGTACATGGCTAAATTATCCAGAAAGCCAGTTAAAACATTTATTGTGATATGTTATATGTAGACATGGGCGAAGTTCTCAAAAATTCTATTCGGGATTTTGGGATGAATTTTCCGCAAAATTTTTTTCGGGTCCAATTGTTTGGGGACGAATGCGTTAAAAAAAAAGCATTTCCCGGGCTGCACAGAGCCGCGGGTGTTTGTAGAAGTTGTGCCTGCTTAAATATGCAGGGGAGTTGGTTTGGTTTTTCATAAAATGTTGTGTTTTGTATGCCGCATATGATGCCGCCGCCTTAAAATCGCTTCACTATAAATTTTTTGGGAATTAAGGCGCAAAACTGACCAAAAAACTAAAGCGGGAAATGTAGCTTGATAAAGTATGGCAGCGAAGCGGGAAAAAAAAAAACCTGGGGCTCAGGTGGAAACATCGGGGCGAGGTGGATGGTGACGGCGCAGCCACACACCCAGAGGTCAGAGAGTGGCACAATGAAATTCGGAGGTGGAAAAAAAAAACAGGAGTAGGCCAGAGGGTACAATGAACAGTGTGGAGGTGACGGCAGCGCCACAGAAGCAGCATGGGTAGGCAGTGGCCAATGACATTCTGGAGGTGGAAAAAAAGTAGTGGGCCACAGAGTGGCACACTAAAAGAGAATGGGGTACAGCAGCAGCGCATGAGGTAGAGGGGGCCCAAAATGACACAGTGTGGAGGGCACGGCGGGCAGCCCAGCCCAGCGAGTTCAGCAGTGGCAAAATGACATTTGGGGTGGAAAACAGTAGGGGCCCACGGTGGCACAATGACAGAGATGGAGGTCACGGCGCAGCAGTGAGGTAGACAGTGGACAATGACAAGTGTGGAGGTCCGGCAGAGCCAGAGCACTGAGGTAAATGGCCAATAATTTTTTTAAAAAAATATTCACATACACAAACAAAGGCAATCCCCCAACACCTATAAATCCCAAAATAAATTTTTATAAAAAACAAAACCAAATCACCCAATATTATTTCCCACCCACAAAAAACAGATATAATTTTTTTTTTTCCCATAAATTAATCACCCCCCCCCCCCCCCCCACAGGCCTGAGGTAGGGTGGAAAATAAGGGGTGGAAAAAACAGTGTAGGCCACAGAGTGGCACAATGACAGAGAGTGGAGGTCACGGCGCGCAGCATGAGGTCAGGAGTGGCCCCAAAAGACAGAGTGTGGAGGCAGGGAGCAGCCCGCAGCGCTGAGGTCAGGCAGTGGCACAATGAATTTGGGGGGTGGCAAAACAGTAGTAGGCCACAGAGGGGACAATGAAAAGAGTGGAGGTCAGGGCAGCAGCAGCTGAGGTAGAAAATGGCACAATGACACAGTGTGGAGGGAAAGGGCAGCAGCCACAGCGCGCATGAGGTCAGCAGTGGCCCAAGGGACACATTGGGGAAAGGTCAGGGCAGCTGAACGCGCGATGGGTCGGGGCGTGGACAATGATATTTGGAGGGGGCAAAACAGTAGTGGGCCCACGAGTGGACAATGCGAGAGTGGAGGCACGGCAGAGCAGCAGAAGTCAGACGTGGCACAATGACTTTTGGAGGTGGCAAAACAGTAGTAGCCCAAGAGTGACACAATGACGAGGTGGGGTATGGCAGCAGCGATGAGGTCGAGGTGGCACAATGAAATTCTGGAGGTGGCAAAAACAGGGTAGGCCACAGAGTGGACAATGACGGAGTGAAGGGACGGCAGCAAAAAAAAGTGAGGCAGGGTGGACAATAACACAGTGTGGATGTCACGGCACCAGAAACCAGCAGCAGCATGGGAATAGGTGGCACAATGAAGAGTGGGGAGGGGGTGGAATACCAGTCCCGGGTAAAGAGGGTTTGGTGGCGTGGAGAAACTGTCAGCAGATGTGTGGCAGGGGCGGGGTGGCGGCATAGAATGTGGCTGAGGCGGGTTTTGTTTGACCCAGATCATTTCTACGTTTGGGGGAGGCTCTGGCTGAGTAGTCTGACGCCTAAGGATTGGTGGTGGAAATCGGGCCGATCCCCGCCTGTTTATCTTGCAAAGGTCAGTCTTTCCCCAAAAAGGGGTTCTCCTTGGGGTAAATATGGCCCCCGCCGCACTAAACCCCCCTTTGATGCCACCAATGGGGCGGGACAGTTTTCTCCATTTCAAACTCGGCAAAGTTGCGGCCACAATCGTTTGGCTGCCCCAGTTTTCCAGGGATCTTCTAACGGGGGTGCGGGTTGCGTCCAAGTAGGCCACCCCCTTTTGGGTTCGGGTCTGCCCCCAAGCCCTGTGCGTGCTGGCGATGCCCCCCTCACTAGGCGGTGAAGGAAGGGGCCTCACATTTGCTCCGTTTTAGGTTGGCTGGGGGAGGGTACTGCTCCTCCCCCTCCCCTTCCCCCAGCGCCGCGGCAGTAGTAGTTAGCGCTAAAGCCCCCCCCGGTTAGACCTGTCAGGGGAGGAAACGAGCCGCCATAGGAAAGGGGCCCCAATGCTACAAAAGAATTTTCCCCTATGTATTTGAGTTTGTTCCCCCTTTCGCAGCGGGGGAAAAAGGCTCCCATTTTGGCCCGGTAGCGAGGGTTCCAAATAGGGTGGAAAACCAGAATCTTCCCTTGCCGGATGGTGACTATTGGCTGTCATAACGGAAAAATCAGCATGCTGCGGGCTCGACAATTTCGGGGGCTCCCTGCCTCCATTTCCACTTTACTGCCACGGTGCTTGGGGTATTTGCCTCTTTTCCCTCATCTCCATACCTCTCCAGCTGTCTGCCCCTCCTCTTTTGCCCTGGGTGAAATCCACTCTTTCCCCAGACAAGCTTCTGTCAATGCCCTCCTCCTCCCCCCAGTTCATCCCAGGATCATGGGGCCGCGATGTAGTCCCCAGTCTCCATCCCCCCCAGAAGATTTTTCAGCATTGCCCAAGACTGAAGCAGTGGAAAGGTTATTCATCCCTTTTCCCTGGAAATACAAAAAATGTGCCCTCGCAGAGCTTCCAGGCTGAATCAAGTACACGGGGGAGTATTCTGCCCGCCTGGTCATCAAAAAATCATTAAGGGCCCTTTCTTTTTCTTTCGTAGTCCAACTGTGCAGGTGGAATTCCAACGGTTGGAAACATCGATATCAGAGTGTGTTGTGGATTCCGTTCTCCCGCTGCAACCGAGGGGGAAAAGTTCCGGCTTTTAGGAAGGGATGAAGTGCATGCATTTCCGGGCCCATTTTCGAAGCTTTGAAGTTTGGGGGAAGACTTCGGAACCTTTTCACAAATCAGATTGAAAAACGTGCGCCATGCGGGAAACCATGGAATCCCTCCTCGTTGCAGCGCGGACACCATGTTACCCCCATTGTTGTCACCCATGGTTCGATTTGCGTTGGCGCGGAGCAAGCCACAATCGATTTCTTGCTGATGAGCAGAGATTCCTCCCCTGTGTGATTTGTTCGCCGAGGCAGCCAGGGTAGAATGGTGACACCGTTTGCCCAACATGTGGTATGGGGGCAGTATTGTGGAGGCTGGGGTGGTGGTGGTGGGGAGGAGGAGGAGGGGCAATGGGCAGGAGCGCAGTTTGAAACTTTGGGGGAAAAAAGGGCGTTCCCGTCAAGTTGTTGGGGTGCCTGGGCAGAAGCACATTCACCAGGGGGCCCTAGAGGAATTACGGCCTGCCCTGTTACGCTCCCGGGCGTCCGCGCTGGTGCACCTTGGAACAAAAGTAAGCTCAAGGCTGGGCCCCACCTTTTTTTCTAAATATTTTGAAGTGCTGTTTCTGCCTTTTTGGAAACGAAATTTGGCTTGGAACTCTCCATCTCGGCCGGCACAAGCATTAGTTCTTGAAAAGGGGAGGGGGCCACCATTTTGGGAAAAGGGGGGGCTGCCCACTAAAAAATTTTGGAAAGGGGCACGGTCAGCTTTGCCCTTTGTGGTTGGTCCATACTGTTTTCTCTTTGCAATCACCTCGCTGAAGATGCTGGGCCCTGAGTAGCGGGAAGGGCATCTGGACCAGGGATGTGGCAAGGAAAACAGTTTTCCCCTTTGCAGAGGTGGTGGAGCCCCTTTACCGGCTCCAAAGGAGCATGCCACTGGGGCTGCTGCTGCTGTTGCTGAGGCGGCAGGATGGCCCCCAATCGAGCCCTTTTCCCAGCCACCGGTGGTGTTCGCTGTGTTAACGCAGAGCCCTGGTGCCAAGTTAGTCCCTGGCTACGCTTCCCTTTTTGCCCACGATTTACTATACCCATATTCGGTCCCCGTGTCTTAGAAAGAATTTGTAACGTGAGTATCTGAATTTTCCGCCCAACGTCCGCACTGAGGCTATGCCGCCCTGCCCCGCTGAGCCCCTGTGCCCCTACTTTCTTGGCCTGCGAAAGGGGTTTTTTACCCCTGGCCGTTTGGGTTTCCCCACCTCACACTGCTGCTACCCTGCGATACGGGGCCCCACAACCCTTGCTGGCTGCTCGCTGCCTGAGCGCAAGCTGACACCCTCTTCTCTGATGTGTGAAGCCCTTGCTTCAAGTGCGGTGGCAACTCATCATTATTTGTGTTTCTCGTCCTGCTGTCCCCATCCCGGTCTGGTAGAAGGTGACCCCCTCACAAAAATGACCTCCCATGCCACTCTCCAATTTATCTTTGCCCCCTACTGCAAGAAGCAGGGGTATTTGGCCCCTTTCTTAGCTGCCAAGTAATGCTGACTGCCTCCTCAAATTTTTCATCCTCGCTGATAGTGGCGCTGAGCCCCGACCACATGTAGATCTTGGCTGAGGGAAAAACCCGGGTGGGCAGTGGGGGGTTGGGCGGTGAGGGCGTGACCCGTCAAGGGGCCCTGCCAAAAAAAGGTTTGTGTCTGATGTTACCCCCGACTCTTTGGGGGGGTTGTCGATGCACTGGGAGGAAGTGGATGACCCGTCAACCAATAAGAACCCTTGGGTTCTGGTCAGCACAGGCCTCTAGATGCAGCAAAAGTTGTGGCCTCCCCAGTGACCCCCCTGCGACATCTCCTTGCTGTGCTGGACCTGGGGCCCGTCCAGGAATGTTTGTGCCTCTGCCCCCTGCGGTGAAGAGCCTGCCACCCCTTTTGTCTGAATACGTTTGTTCTAAAATGTCAGACACTGATGAAGATATCGTTAAGATAAATACCAACCCTGTATTTTTACTAAAATGAAAAACCCCTAAGAAGTTGGGTAACCCCCTTTGGATAAAACTGCCTCCACAAATGGGCAGGAAAAATTACTTGTTGTGGTTTAAAAACACTGTGTATTTTACTGAATATAAAAGCACAAAGGTTAAATTAAAATTGGATATGATTTTTTCTACAGGCAAAATGTCTTCTTTGGCGGTTTAAAAGAAAAAATTTTTTTTAGTGACCCAACAGCAGAACAAGCTTAATTTTAACCCCTGGGTGTAAATTGCGCAAAAGAAATGCTGCCCACAATTTTCCAGCTCTTTTTGCGTGTTAAAATGGCGTGTTTTTTAAGGTACAGAACAACAGAAAAAATTGTAATTAACCCTTTGGTTATGAATTTTTTGCTACAGCATAATTTTTTCTTTGGAGGGGAAAAAGAACGTTTCTTTTAGGCCACACAGCGCAACGCTTAATTAACCCCTGGATGTAAATTGTGCAAAAGAAAATGCTCCCAACAAATTCCCGCTTTGTAGGTTTTAAAATGGCTGTATTTTTACGGGACACAAAAACAGCAAAAATTGTAATTTAAACCCTTGGTTTGAATTTGCTGCGGGAAAATGTTTCTTTTGGGGGTGAAAAAGAACGTTTTTTTGTGACCCAAAAAGCAGAACAACGCCCCAAATTTAACCCCCTGGATTAAAATTGGCAAAAAGAAATGGAACCAAAATGAAGTGGTTTTGGATTGTAAAAACGCTGTTTTTTTAATTTTAATACAACAGAAACAGGTTAGATAACCCTTGGATATTTCAATGTGTCAAGAACTGAGGAGTACTGGGGGTGCACCTGGAATTCAGTTCAATACTCACAAAATCAGAATTTTAAGTAAGAGAAGCGTTCTGAGACAAAACTGTGACACCCCCCCAAAAACGCTGTATTAAAAAATGAGTTTTTTTGTATGGATACATAAGCGCCCCGGGGAGCACCTTTCCCTACTCAGTACAAATTGAGGCGGTATGAGCGCCCGTGTTTCGCCCGGACTTTAAAAAGTGCAGTGATTTACGAATCCCCCCGTCTTGATTTTGGGTTCATCTCTGCACTGTATGTAGGCTTGCCCTTTTTTCCCCCCGACTTCTTTGCCCCCCGTAAAGCCCCTGTGCTGCAGCATTTTTAAACAAAAAGCCCCACTTTGTTCAAGGAATACCCCCAAACTTCACTTCCCTTTAAAACGAAATTTTCCCGAAAATTTTAAATGAAAATTTCCCTTCGTTAGAATCAATTCGCCCATCTCTAGTTATATGATGGCTGCTAAGCTAATAGGCAATGAATTGTAGTGAGCTATATCTTATCCGAGAACAGACAAGCTTGTTTGAACTTGCGTTTTGCTTTATCTTCTTATACAACCCCTTACATAAGTACCTGGCTTGGTTTAATTTCCTTGCTGGAGGAAGGTGTACAGATGAAACGCTGAACTGAGCAAGAACCCCATTGTGATGTTGTTTTCCCTCAAAAAGATGCCCCCCAAGTTGGAAATGTATATCCTTGTCATGATTTTTGATTGGGGGTGGCAGGGTTATCCCCTTTTTATGTATACTAACCCCATATTTATTTTAACTGGCTGGCCCTTGTAAAAAAAAGCATTTTCACCCCTTTGTTTCAACCATGCCCTAAGATTTTGTCTTGCGAGCAGGGCCCTCACACCTCGTGTTCATTTGTCAGTAGCTTTTTTTTTTAAGAATGTTGGTTTGTCTGTGTTATTATTTTAAAATTGTAAATGCTGCGGAATATGTTTGGGACTATAAAATAAAGATTATTATTATATGCTTTGTTTACATTTAAATTTTTTTATGTGTGGGATGCCATTCATGTAGGCTTACACTAAAAATGTCAATGTCTAAAAAACTGTAAGTGGCTTTTTGGATCAATTACGCTTGACAACAAAATCTATGCTATTTACAGTCAAGTTATGACTGCTGGGCTGTATCCACTCTTTTTGAAGGACGCCCCTCAGGAAATTGAGGTTCAGGTGTACAGAGTTCTGAGCATCTACACTGTTGATCTCACAGGTTTTCTAGGGGGTACAGATCTGAATAAAGTGCAGGAAACTCCATTTGAAGTTCCTCAGTTTTCAACAGCAGTTACCTGATGATGCGACCTCAATGGAGCTTTGTTGTCTATGAAGTTGAAATTAGCCCAGTGTTGTTGATGCAAAAAACACAAGAGGAATTAATGATGTTATTCAAGTATAGAGGCTGTCAGTACCATTCACAAAGTGGGGCACTGTATTGATAGACACATCTGCCCACACTGTAACAGCCCCACACCACCACCAAAAAAGCTCGTCTGTGGCTGATGCATAGCGCTCTTCTTGACGTCTCCAGTATTATTGTCTGTCATCATATCTGCTCAGAGTGAATCAACTTTCATCACTGAACGCATGGGACCATGGTCCCCATCCGAATAGATATCCCTGGTCCCTTTCAAGAAGATGATGCCTTTGCCTGGGGGTGTGGTCGGGTACCTTTGCCGGTCATCCAGCACGCAAACTACGCTGATGTAAACAGTTACAAATGGTCTGACACGTAATTTGACACCTCCTTTAACCCCTTAACGACCGCCCACCTACTTTTTATGTCGGGCAATGCAGGTCGTTTATTTGCAGTGAATCTTTTAACATTGCTGTAGACATCGAGGTTTGCAGCACCTGGCGCTTAACCCTTTGATTACTGCGGTTTGTGACCGCAGCATAATCAAAGGACTTTACCCTGCTCTGTCTGGTGAACGGGACATCCAGTGACCCGACAGAGCCCGGGGAATGGCTGCACAGACAGAACTGTGGACCTAGAGTAGTCCCAGGGCTGTCTGTGTAAGAAGCCAGTGATCAAGGCAGACTGTGTGCTGCCCTAATGGCTGCCTGTGTCAAACTACACAGATTATAATGTATTAGCATATATGAATATGCTAATACATTAAAGTGTAAAAAAATTAAAACAGTTATCTCTTTGTGGTATTTCTTTTAAAAAAAGGAAAAGCAAAAAGTGCATAAAAATAAATGATAAAATATAAATAAATATTTAATAAAAATATTTATGCCTACATTACACACACACAAAAAAAACTACACATATTAGGTATCCACACGACCGAAATAACCTGTAGAATTAATCTAACAAGTTTGAAATGTGAATGGTGTAAATAAAAAATTTTTACATTTTTTTTTACAAATTTTGCAATAATTTATAAGTGAACTTAAACTATTCCTCCAAAAAGTACAACTTGTCTCGAATAAAACTCCCACCTTATCCCAGACCTCAGCCCTGTTATACTCCCAGCTCTCACCCACCTCTTCAACCTATCACTAACCTCTGGCATCATCCCTTCACCATTTAAGCATGCCACCATCACACCCATCCTGAAGAAACCTTCTCTTGACCCCTCCTCTCTGTCCAACTATCGCCCCATCTCACTGCTTCCATTTGCTTCGAAACTCCTCGAACAACACCTCTACCTTCAACTGTCCTCCCATCTGTCCTCCAACTTTCTTCTTGACCCACTGCAATCTGGTTTCCAATCCCATCACTCTACAGAAACCGCCTTAACCAAAGTCACCAACGACCTATTAACCGCTAAAGCCTCACGTTACTATTCTGTGATTCTCCTCTTAGACCTGTCCTCCACCTTTGACATTGTTGACCATTCCCTCCTGCTACAAATCCTCTCATCCCTCAGCATCACGAACTCAACTCTTTCTTGGATCTCCTCATACCTCACTGATCGGACATTCAGTGTCTCTCACTCTTGCACCACCTCCTCCTCTCGCCCTCTCTCTGTTGGTGTCCCCCAAGGGTCAGTCCTGGGCCCACTACTCTTCTCTATCTACACTCTTGGTCTGGGTCAGCTCATATCATCACATGGCTTCCAGTACCACCTGTATGCTGATGACACCCAACTCTACATCTCCGGCCCAGACATTAACTCTCTACTGTCCCGGATCCCAGACTGCCTGTCATCCATATCCTCCTTCTTCTCCTCCCGTCTCCTAAAACTTAATGTAGAGAAAACTGAATTCATTATCTTCCCACCATCGCACTCCATCCCCACCCCTGATCTCTCTATCATAGTCAATGGCTCTACACTCTCACCTGTTCCGCAAGTCCGCTGCCTTGGGATAACACTCGACTCCGCTGTATCCTTCAAACCCCAAATCCAAACCCTTACCTCCACCTGCCGCCTCCACCTGAAAAACATCTCTGGGGCATCCGCTCATTCCCTTAACCTTGCCCACTACAAAAATGCTTGTCCACGCCCTTGTCATCTCCCCGCCTCGACTACTGCAACATCCTTCTCTGCGGCCTCCCATCTAACACTCTTGCTCCCCTTCAATCCATTCTCAACTCTGCCTCCCATCTTATCCACCTCTCTCCTCGCTACTCCCCTGCCTCTCCCCTCTGCCAATCCCTGCACTGACTACCCATTTCCCAGCGCATTAATTTCAAGTTACTAACCATGACCTACAAGGCTCTCCATAATCTCTTCCCTCCATACATCTCTGCTCTATTCTCCAGATACTCCCCCTCACACAACCTCCGCTCCACACAGGATCTTCTTCTCCGCTCTCCTCTTGTCCATTCCTCACACAACCGTCTCCAAGATTTCTCTCGTGCCTCCCCCATACTCTGGAACTCACTGCCTCAACACATAAGACTCTCCCCAACTTTCAACAGCTTCAAAAGCAACCTGAAAACCCACTACTTCAGGATAGCCTACAACCTAGAATAACCCCGCTGTCACTACACACCACAAACATGTTTGCCCCTCACCTTCTGTCTCTTTCCCCCTTCTTTGTAGATTGTAAGCCTTCGCGGCAGGGCCTTGTAAAAACCCGCTGTTATCAGAGATTTTTCACTATTGTAAATGTTTGACTTATGTTATGTATGTAACCCCCGAATGTACAGCGCCCTGGAATAAATGCCGCTATAAAATAAATAATAATAATAATAATAAAATGAGGCCTCATACATGTGCGTCAATGAAAAAATAAAAAAGTTACGACTGTTGAAACGAAAGGAGGCAAAAACTAAAAAAATGTGCTGGTCATTAACTACTTTTCAGGTGTAACCTTCAGCTTAAGGGTTAAAATGTGCCTGGAGTTGTGTGGCATTCATCATTTGGTTCCACAGGGTACTGTTTACAATGAAGTGGTCATCAGTGTTTGATGTAGCCAAAGGACGTTCACTTCTTTACCTTTCTGTGACTCTTCCAGTCTCTCTATATTTCTGTTGCAACCTGCTGATGACACTATGTGACACTCTAAGCTCAGTGGCCACTTCTGTCTGACAGCACCAGCTTGAAGCCTCGCAATGACAACGTACTGTTTATCAATTGTAAGGTGTTGTCTTGGTCTCATAATGTTAAATTCAAATTGATCCCATAAATGTATTAAGAGATTCAGGGATCAAACATCTGTTGTGAATTTTGCCATTAATCCAGTTAGAACACAAGTTGTTCAAAAG
>JAODAL010026537.1:0-56619 GCA_025379985.1 Phyllomedusa bahiana | reverse complement strand
AATACCTTAAAAATTTAAATCAGCAATTTTGTAGTACACGGGTGAATGATAGGTGCCAAAAAAATACCTTTTTTAAATCCGAATACATTACAGATACGTGTTTTTAACACTTTTTCCCAGTCCAGATTTGTTGATTAGGCCACCTTGCAGTTAAATTTGAATCCAGCAATTTTTGTAGTTACCACAGGTGAATTGATAGGTCCCAAAAAAATACCTTTTATTTTTTCGAATACTTTACAGATACGTGTTTTTTCACTTTGGCGCAGGCCAGCTTTGTTGATAGATCTATTTGCAGTTAAACTTAATACAGCAATTTTGTAGTCCCCAACAGGTGAATTGATAGGTGCCTAAAATACCTTTTATTATCCGAAAACATTACAGATAGGGTGTTTTTTCACTTTAGCGCGGCCGGGCTTTGTTGATAGATCTACTTTGCAGTTAAATTGAATCCAGAAATTTTTTTTGATTTGAGGGATTTGAGAATGGGCTGTGATTTGCCGTCTTTTAATAAGAGATTTCCAAAACTCTTAACACCTTCTCAAATTTTTATATTTCTGAACATGCAGCAAAAATTCAGGTGGTAAGCGAGCAAAGAGGGGGGTAGGACATGGAGTGGGTAGAGGTACGAGAGAAGGTGCTCCTTCCAGTGCTGGCGACACCACGCATGCCAGCGGATCGTCAGTTGCAGGACCGTCAGGCCTGTCATCGCTGGGTCAGGGCCCTTTAAATCTCAGTAACGAACAGCGTCGCCAATCTGTCCTTCAGTGGTTTAAAGCAACCTGCATCCAGCAGTCTTACCTCCTCGTCCTACCAGTCAGGGCCACAAATGTCGTCATCAGCATCACCAGCACGTCCAACAGAAGCAGCCCAAATGTCAACTCGTGTACCCACCCCTGTGGATGATCCATTTTCTGAAAACCTCTTTTATGACAAAATGCGGTTGGGGTCAGGGAAAGGGAGTTAAAAAGATCAAGAGGCCCAAAAAGGATTGATTTTCTTGCTCTGACGCCCAGTTACTGATGCCATCAGAGGAGGAGAAAGGGGCGGTCAATCGGCAAAAATCCCGGGCGGTCGGCAACGCTTTGCAGTCCCTCTTGCTTGTAACCCGCAGCCCCTGGGGTGCAGAATGTCGGACGACGATCACCTGTGTTTTATGATGATGATGACGACCATTGCGGTCCAACGTGGTCTTTTCAGCAGAATTTGCTTGCGAGCGCTTCATCACTGGAAGAGGAGGAAGACGATGGGGTAGTGTCAGTACGGGTTCCGCCTCAAAAAGGGAGAGGGCGGGCGCAGAAGTCCGTTGATATGATTCCCACGGTTCAGCGCAAACCCCGCTCCTCACTTATTTGCGGTCAAAAAGGTCAGGACCTCTCAAGGGGCCTTCTTTGAGCAAGCCTTGATTCACCCAGCGAAGTCATATGCCGCCTTTTGGCCGTAAAAGCATAAGTAGAGGCAAGAACTTAGGTGGTTAACCCCCACCAACATGTCTGTCCCCCCTGCAGCCCAAGCATGAGTTGAAAGGAGGCAAACATTGGCCAAAAAAGGGCAGACGCGCCCGGGGCCCCAACCCCTGTCACACCCTCTGTCTCCGCCTCCTCCCCCACCACAACCAAGCGTTCCTCAGCTGCCCCCTGTCCTTTAGGTCATGGTCAGGGGTCAGCCTCCTTTCACCTCCCCCGTCGCCGGTACCACCCCACCACCAGTGACCCCTCCTACCCCTTCTTTTCCGCCAGTTTAATAACCTGCACGGTACGCGGCCAGTCTGCAGCCAGCCTTCTGTCTTCCAGGTTATGGGAGCAGAAGAAAAACATTTTAAACCCCCAAACCTCCCAAACCCAAAAAGCCTGAAGTGGCATTGCCGGTTTTTGGGGCCTTGGGAATGTTCCCTTTTTTCCGTTGGTGGACACAAAGGGTTCCGCCAGTATGGCCCTTGCTTCCCCCCAATCCAGATGCCGAGGGGGCATTTTTTTCCCAAAAAGCCGTCCCTGCCCGGCCGCCACGTGTCATCAAAAATTTCAAGCGCTTGTCTACATTGTGGCCAAAAAAAGCCCCTCTGACCCCCGACCATGGACTAGTAAGCACGGCCAGGGCCGCTATATCTCTGTGCAGCTCAGGGGTGAGCGGGGTGGTGTCTTGGGGTGGGGTGGCTTCGGCCCGGCGCCCGCTCTTAAAAACCCGCGGGGAGGGTGCAGGGTTTCTTTCCCCAAGGTCTCTGGTGGCATCCGGCCCCAGAGAACCAGGAGTGTTGAAATTAATCTGTTTGGAGCCCGTCCCCACAAGGTCAGGGTGTGGACGGCTCCCCCAAACGAGCCCCGAGCCTGGGGGGTGAAAAGAACTTTGTCCCAGGAAAGGGTGGTGTGCGAAAACGGGCGAAATCTCTGGCCCCCTTAAGATGGGTAGGTGGAGACATCCTTGCCTGCACGTCTGAACCTTGTCATCCCGAAATTTTAAAGAGTACCCCGGGGCGGACTGTGCTGAGGAAGGTTTGAAGTTAATTGCCTTCCGTGTTTGCACCTTTTGTCCCCTGGCTGCGTTGCGCGTCAGCTGGCCCCCCCGTCAAACCGCTCTTGTTGCGTGGCAACAACTGAATTCCACCCTAATGTCCAGCGATTTTGGCGCGCGCAATGCATTAGCAGTACGAAGGGGACACATGGCCTGAAAGCGCGGTGCGGGCCTCGGGGTGTTGAGCCAAGAGAGTGGAGGCAGGTGAAAGATCTGCACCCTCCCTTGCCGTTTGAAGAAAACCCCAAAATGGTCAGTGCGGACAATGCCCCTTTTCAGATGAGCATTGTGGTGATCTTATTTGGGCGTCGTTGGGACACCTGAAAACAACGGTCCACCAGGACGGGGGAGGGAAAGGACAAGGCGGGCACGGAGCCTTTTCTCGTCAAATTCACAAGGCCCGACAGTTTCACAATTCACGGTTTTCATTAGGGAGTGGGTTTGGGGTCCGGGGTAGTGCAAGGTGGCGCATTGCTTCAGGGTATCATCTAGGGAAGTCAGGGCTGTGTTGAAGTGTGCCCGGGGGCAGCGGGGGAGGGGTGGGGAGGGGGTATTCCCAGACACGACGTTACCCACGCCCTGTCTTGGAAAGGCGTTTGGCCCCCAAAATTTTAGGCGGAGGGGGAGATCGTTTGCTATTGCCCCTCGACCCACAGGGTTGGGGAAAACAAGGTCCCTCTCCACATAGTGCTTGTGCTCCATTTCCTCCAAAAGATCCTCACTTAAATTTCCTCAAAATGAACAACAGTTACTGGGGGGCCCCTCCCGGATCCCGGGACTAAAAAAATCAGCATTTCCCCCACCCACCCAAATAGAGAGTAAAAAGCAGGAAAAGGAGAAAATTGCGATTGCAATGGAACATCTGTTGCATTGATTCACGTTCCCCAAATGTCACGGTGGAACAAATACGAGTGACGCATAGAGTGCCAAGTGCCGTAGCGGCAGCAGCGGCAAGGTGGCAGAACCCAAAAAGGGGTCCCTCTGGCAATCTTTTTTTTCCACCTCCCAACACTGCAATCAGGGCACACATCCAAACACGAGACGCTTAAGACAGGGTGCACAATATCTGCGTTAAACCCCGATTTTTTTGTATGTTTTCCCGGACCCAATGATTTCTGGTTAAAATGGCGAATGGCCCCGAGCTCGCTCGCCACGCCATAGAGGTGTTGTCCTACCCAAAGCCAGGGTCATATCTGAGGGCCTTCAGCAAAATGGAGAGTCATTACAGAAAAAACGCTCGGGCTTTCCACAGTAATGTGGATCTTTTTGACTTTCATCAGATGAACCCAGGCTGGATCTTGATGATGTTGGGCCCAATTTGCCGAGGTCCCCCGATTAGTTGCGGTCTACTTACATTCTTTTTTAAAAACAGAAAGGGTCCTCTTGAAAACTTTTTTTTAAAATATCTTTACTTACTGCAATTTTTTATTCTCTTTTTCCCAACAGTTCTTTTTGTGGTTTTGTGTGAGGAGACTGAAAAAGACAGCAAGGTTTCTGCAACCCCTTTTCCCATTTACTAAACTTTATCTTTAAAAGTTTTCGCTTGTCAAAGGGTTTTGAGGGCATGTTGGTGTGAGTACAGCTATAATTATGGTCCTTTTGGGAAAAGAAATGTGGGTTTAATGGCATTTTCCCTCACAATTTTTAACAGTGGCTGAGAAATATTTTATAATTTTTTTGGGGCAGTGCTTTGAAATGCAGCAATACTACAGGTTCTTTATAAAAAAAAAGTTTTTCTAACAGACATTTGTTCTTCACAAATTTTCCCAAAATGTCAAGGGGCATGCTTTGAAATTTTTGGGGGGATTTTGCTGTGCTGCAGTTTACTAAGGTCCCATCAGGTCGGCTGGGCCGCTGGGGCCGGGGGGGAACCCTCGGTGGGCCCCCCCGAGCCGCTTGGGCCCAGGGGGAGTGCCGTCACTCCCGGGGCCTTCCATGCATCCGGTCCTGGCGCCACCTCGGGTCCCAGGGCCCAAAACCGGCCGGTAGCTGGGGATAAGTCCCCACTTCCGGGGCTCGTGGGGGTCGCGGAGCGCAGGCCACTAGCGCTGCGCTCCGTGATCTCCCCGGAGGTGAAGGTGTTGGCCTTGCTCCGGGCCCGGCCCCTACTGCTGACTAGGCGGGGCGGTGACGCACTTCCCCCCGCTATGCAAGGGGGAGTCGGAGCCGGCGGCCTCGGACGGCCGGGAGCGGGGCCCGACCCGGTAAGTGGTGTTTTTTGTTTTGTTTTTTTTTTAATACGGGGGTCCCGGCTACAAGGGGGTCCCTGGCTACAAGGGGGGACTCTGACTACAGGGGGGGGTTTGAATACGGGGGCCCCTTAAATGGGGTCCCTGGCTACAAGGGGGGGCTCTGATACGGGGGGGCCCCTTGTACAAGGGGGGTCTGCTACGGGTGTCCCGGGCTAAAAGGGGGGGTCCCGACTAAGGGGGTCCCGGGCTCAAGGGGGGTCCCTGACTACAGGGGGTCCTGGCTACAACGGGGGGCTTGATAAGGGGGTCCCAGGCAAAAAGGGGGGCCCCCTGGCATAAGAGGGGTCCCTGACTACAGGGGGTCACTGGCTAAAAGAGGGGCCCCTGATCAGGGGGTCCTGGCAAAAAAGGGGGGTCCCTGGCTACAAGGGGGTCCCTGGAAAAGGGGGGGCCCTGGCTAAAGGGGGGGGCCCAAGATTAAGGGGTTCCTGGCTGCCTACAGGGGCCCCGGTTTCCAAGGGGGCCCTGGCTCCGGGGGGCCCCCTGGCTTAAAAAAGGGGCCCTGCTAAAGGGGCCCCCTGGAAACCTAAAGGGGGTTCCCCTGGCTACCAAAAAGGGGGCCCTGCTACAAGGGGGGGGCCCTGGTAAAAAAGGGGGCCCCGGTACAAGGGGGGGCCCTGATAAAAAAGGGGCATGGTACCTCAGGGGGGCCCTGATACCAACAGGGGCTTGACTAAAGGGGCCCCCTGCCAAAAAGGGGGCCCCTGGCTACCTAAAAGGGGGCCCTGGCTACCAAAGGGGGGCCCCTGCCTTAAAAGGCCCCCTGGTAAAAAGGGGGCCCCCTGACTACAAGGGGGGCCCTGGCTACCTTAAAGGGGGCCCTGGTACAAAAGGGCCCCTGACTACAAAAGGGCCCCGAGTACCCCCGGGTACCTAAAAGGGGGCCCCCTGGCTCCCTAAGGGGGGTCCCGGGCTACAGGGGGGACTGGTACAAGGGGGGCCCGGCACCAAAGGGGGCCGGTCCCCTAAAGGGGGGGGCCCTGGCTAAAAGGGGGGCCTGACTACAAAGGGGGGCCCTGGCCCCTAAATGGGGCCCCTGATACCAAGGGGGGGCCCTGACCTAAAGGGGGCCCTGACCCCCCAAGGGGGGCCCGACTAAAGGGGATTTCTAAAGGGACCCCTTGATCCCTACGGGGGGGCCCAAATTTAAAAAGGGGGCCCTGGCTCCTAAATAAAAAAGGGGGCCTGACACCAAACCAGTAGCTGGGGGGGGGGGGGGCATGATTTCCCTGCCACTATAAAGGAGACCCTAACTGCCTGAAAAAAACCCCTAAAGGAGGCCTTAACTCCCTGTATACTACTTCATGGGAAGCCCAAACTGTTAAACCAAAAGGGGGGCCCCAAAATGCTTGCAGCCTATATAAAGGGGCCCTAACTCCCTACAGCTTACCTAACTGGGACCCCCTACAGCTGGGGCCTTGCCTATTTGCCTCCCAAACCTGGGTCTTGTTACCTCCCTGGTAATAATTGGGAGGGGCAGAGCCCTAGTTGTGCATTTCTTCAGAGGGTTAGCCCTTTTCCTCCCCCTCCAACCCCTTGGTACTGGCCTCTAATTATGGCTTGTCCCGCTTCCCCCCCCGGGGAAATTTTTGTACAGAGGTGGGAATAGGTAAAGGATGCGGGAAAATTTGGGATCTAAGATATTTGTGTGAAATTCTGCAGGGATGAGTGGTGGAGGAAAGTCACATGGCGGTTAGAACGGATGCAGAGGAAAAGGGGGAAAAAGAACGACTCATGGAGAAGAGAACGATCCCCAGATAGGGGCGTTCCGGTGAGTACCTGATTTCGGGGGTTTTTTATTCTAATTGGATCAGTGCTGTATTACTGTAATGTTTTGTGACCGAGCTGGGGTCTGACCTGTATTGGTCCCATAGGGGGTGTTGTATGGGTTTTACCTGAGTGGTGTTGGCCCCTTATGGTGGTGTTTTGGGGGATCCTGATGGTGTCTGACCTCTATGTGGGCCCCTTTATGTTGGGGTTGTATTATGCTTTGACTGGGACTGACTCTTGTGTCTCTTTGGTGGTGTTGTAGGGTTTTACCTGAGCGGTGTCTGACCTTATGTGGTCTCTATTGGCGGGTTTTTGTTATACCTAGCTGGTGTCTGACTTATGTGGTCTCTATATGAAGGTTTGTAGGTTTTTACTGAGTGGTGTTGACCTCTATGTGGGGTTTAATGGTGGTGTTGTGGTTATTCCTGACTGGTGTCTGCTTCTATGGGTCTTATATGGTGGTGTTGTAGGTTATATTGGCGCCGGTATAAAAGCCAGGTACTTGTGTCCCCGATTGACCCCGTGATAGGAGTTACACTTTTACTTTCTTTCTGGTGTTTATTTTAGGGGGTGGTGCAGGTGCTGACAAGGGGAAAAAGGGGGAGGGGTTTTTTTTTGTAGTGGGGGGGGAGGGTTTTTGATGTGGGGCTATTGGGGGGGTATATTGTATGTGGGTGGGGGGGGGTATTGTATGTGGGTGGAGGGGATATTGTATGTGGGAGGAGGGGGTATTGTATGTGGGGGGAGGTATTGTATGGGGTGGGGGGTATTTTATGTGGGGGTGGAGGGGATGTTGTTTGGGGTGGAGGGGGATATTGTATGTGGGGGGGGGGGGATTGTATTGGGTGGGGGGAATATTGTATGTGGGTGGAGGGGAATATTGTATGTGGGTGGAGGGGATATTGTATGTGGGTGGAGGGGGGGTATTTTTTGGGGGGGGGGGGATATTGATGTGGGTGGAGGGGGAAATGGATGGGGGGTGGAGGGGTATTGTATTTGGGGGGAGGAGATATTGTATTGGGTGGAGGGGGATATTGTATGTGGGTGGAGGGGGGTTTGTATGTGGGTGGAGGGGGTTTTTGGGGAGGGGGGTTTTTGGGGGGGGATATTTTTTGTAGTGGAGGGGGATATTTTGTGGTGGGGGGGGGTATTGTATGGGCTGGGGGGGGATATGGATGGAGTACTTACCCTGTGTCTATGATATGTTAGACAGACAGAAAAGTACTTCTTGTATTGTACTACACATACAGTTCTGTTTTTGTAACTGTATTTTGGGTTAAAATGGGGCTTTAGTACGAGGGGGGCCGGGAATATTTTCAGAACAGAGGGTGGGGGCCCCCGGGTCAATTTCCTGTGGGGGCCCCAGACTCCCAGTCCGACATGGGTCCTATTAAAAAAAATGTTGTTTCTAACAGACATTTTTCTTCACAAATGTCCCAAATGGGGTCAAGGGTATGCTTTTAATTTTTGGGGGCATTTTGCATACAGCAGCTATACTACAGTTTCCCATATAAAAAAAAGTTGTTTCTAACAGACATTTGTTCTTCCAATTGTCAAAAGGGTATGGGTCAGTTTTGAATTTTTGGGGGGATTTTGCGTGCATGAGCTTACTACAGGGCTATTTAAAAAAATGTTGTTTTAACGAATTGTTTTTCACAATTGTCAAGAGGGCTCAAGGTAGGGGCTGTCAGAAACAGGAAAAGGTAAACACTTTTAAGGACACATATGCAAAATGTTTTTTGCAAAATCTTTAAATAGCAGCAATCCCCTTTTTTTGAGACAAACCCTTTTTAAAACAAATTTAAAAAAAAGAAACAAAGACTGGTGGGTTTCCTCCTATTTTTTTAAAAATTTGTTTTCTAGAAATTTTAAATACTAAAAAAAATTTCATGTACAAAATAGCTTGGGAAAAAAAATTTCCCCGAATTATACAAGGGAGGGACAGGAAAAATTGACCAGTGTAGGTTATTCAGAGACATGGAGTATGGGGCCGGACGGAACAAAGTCAGAGACAAAATTTTCCTCCCGCACGTTGGTAAAATAGAAAAAGAATGCCAAAAAAAAGGGCCCTGGGGGTAACGGAGCGTTAACCCCCAGTATTTCCAAGTGAAGCTCAATTTGGTCCGCACTCATGGGGGGGCAAGCGCTACCGGGGAGGGGCAGTATATGTCCAGGGGAAAATAAAATGGTGGTTGAAAATCCTTTTTTTGAATTTTTAAATTGGGGGCTGCGGTTTGGGGTCTGTTGGGCCCCGGGCAGGATAGTCTATGTCCAGTGAAACTAAAATGGTGGTTTTAAAGACTCCTTTTTCCGGCACTTTTTAATCTGGGGGGGATGCAGGTTTGGGGGTCATGCTGGGCCCAGGGCAGGTAATCAATGTCCAGTGAACTAAAAATGGTGGTTGAAAACTCCTTTTTCCCGGGACTTTTTAATCTGGGGTCATGCGGGGTTTGGGGGGTCATGCTGTGGCCAAGGGAAAGGGTTTTCAATGTCCAGTGAAATTAAAAAAGGTGGTTTAAAAACTCCTTTTTCCGGCCTTTTTAATTGGGGTCATGCAATTGGGGCTCATGCTGTGCCCGGACAGGTAAGTCAATGTCCAGTGAAACTAAAATGGTGGTTGAAAGCCCTTTTTTTCCGGCACTTTTAAATCTGGGGTCATGCGGGTTTTGGGGGGCTATGC
Organism: Phyllomedusa bahiana; assembly: GCA_025379985.1. Taxonomy (NCBI): domain Eukaryota; kingdom Metazoa; phylum Chordata; class Amphibia; order Anura; family Hylidae; genus Phyllomedusa; species Phyllomedusa bahiana. The sequence goes on along the minus strand of JAODAL010026537.1, from coordinate 47,412 downwards.
TGGGGCCCCAGGCGGTATGTCAATGTTCGTGAAACAAAAATGGGGTTGAAAGACCCTTTTTTCCGGCCTTTTTATCGGGGGTCATGCGGTTTTGGGGGTCATGCTGTCCCCCGGGAAGTATAGTCAAGCCCAGTAAAACTAATGGGGGTTGAAAGACCCCTTTTTCCCGGCCCACTTTTAATCTGGGGTCATGCAGTTGGGGCTCATGTTGGCCCGACGGGTATGTAAATGTCCGTAAAACTAAAATGGGGGTTTGAAAGACTCCTTTTTTTCCCGGACTTTTTAATTGGGGTTGCGGGTTTTGGGGCTATTGGGGCCCCGGGAAGGTATTTCAATGTCAGTAAAACTAAAATGGTGGTTTAAAGGGGCCCTTTTTTTTTCCCGGCATTTTTTTAATCTGGGGTCATGCAGGTTTGGGGCTCAGCTGGGGCCCGGGCGGGGATATTTGCCCATGAAACAAAATGGTGGTTAAAAGACCCCCTTTTTCCCGGCACTTTTTTAAAATCGGGGGGTCCGCGGTTTTGGGGCCAGTGCTTTTTCCAGGACGGGGATATTCAATGACCGTTCAGTAAAATGATGTTCAAATCATACTCCCTTCGGGAAAACTTTTAAAATTTGTGGTCATGTGGGTTTAAAAGGGTCATGCTGTGGTGAAAGACGGGATAGTGAAGGGTCTGTGATTTTTTTTCTTGGCTTTTAAAACCAAAAGTGTGTTGCCTAGATGTGCACATATCCTTTTTGATGTTGTGTGTTAACCAGCTTCCCCAGCCCTTTTTGGGTGTAAAAATTTAAGGTATTTTTGTCCCCCATGATTTTTAAAGGGTCATCGTCATAATCTACCATCGACCATCAAATTCTTGTCGGATGGTCGACTATGCCATCGACCATGTCGAGGGCCCAATGTAATCGCTCAACACTACTCTTAAGGAGTCCTTTCAGTATTTGCTATCTTTTACTCAGGAATCCTGCTCTAAATCATATAAACCTATATGTCACTGAGCTCTGCTTCCTCTATTACATCTTACTGACAGATATGATAAAATAAACTACTTGAAAGGTTTCCTTTAAAGTGGACCATTAGCAGATAGTAAATAACCTCTAAAACACTATATGACAATAGGCTGATGTGGATGGACATCTGTCTTTTTCCAGCCTTAACAACTATGTAATTCTGGAGCATCTTTCAAGTCATGTAATACTAAATCAATTAGTTGGGTTCAACCAATTGTTTCTCTGCACAGTTTGACATTGTCCAATCATGGTTGACAGTTAGTGTGGGTAGGGACATACCCCTTTGAAAACTGGAATGGTAAAACTCATCTGACTCATTCAGTAACAGATAGTATTAACAGAGGGACATCACTATACAAAGTTATAAGAGAAGATACTCCAGGATTGTTATCTAATAGGGATCTCAAGAGATGCAACAGGTTATCTTAAATCATTTCTGCAAGTTCTGTTTAGCTGTATGAGACCGTTTGAAACCAACTTTTCTATGTGTGATTCTACCCATAGGTAGGTTAAAGTATTTTAAATTATGAAGAGGAGAGTACAAATCATTCTAATGACCTCTATCATGTGGCATGAAAAGTCACTCCTAAATGTGGGACAATTGCTATCTATATTTTTGGAACATCATGACAAGCATCTGATAATAAAATAACAGTACTGAACCATCACGATAACAATCCCTGATAGTATAGTTATCACTACTCCCAACATTTTCCTCCTAAGTGGCTCTAAGGTTAAATGTGTGAGCAAAGCAAATGACAACTGAAATGGCAGTAACCTGTTCAGACAAGGCTGTTGTGTTCAGGTAAGTGTGAATCATATACTGCCATTTACTCTTTCATTTGTGACTTGCATGAATCTAAAATTGCTGCTGAGAATAGATATAACAAATGGTCTATCATTTCTACAAAAGTTTAATTCACTCCTGAATATACCTTGAAAGCAATTTGAAACCTTCTAGACTGGATAGTTCATCACTAGACAAATTATCTTGCTCTTGTAACCTGGTTGTTAGTGTGCTTTCAAGTAATCATTCCATTACATAGTTGAATATCTTATGGAAGGGACTGATTTATCTATTATTTGCTTTTTCTCCCAGTGGATTAAAATGCTATATGTTTTTGAAAGCTGAGTTATCACATCATCCTCATACTGGTATGGTACCTGTAAGTTACTTAAAACATTCTGTGAGACAAAATTGAATCTGTCAAGCATAGTAACATTTACAGCTCTTGAAAGCACTATCCATTAATTTATATGGGTGAATGATGATGGCATGGCAGTGTTGATCACACTGTTCACTGAGAGCTTTAACACTGCATGCATTCAATACCAGCTAATAACAAAAGGATTCACTTGCAACTGTTGCTAAACATGAACTAGACACATTGAAGCAACTAACTAACTATTATGAGTCACATAAAGAAATGAATAGGAATTTTCATAGCCATGGTGTAGGAAAGCTTAGTGACATGAATTACTCTTTCAAAGACAAATAAAAATGAGTCCCAAGTGCAGTGTAAAAATATACAAGGCTCAAGTAAGGAAATATATATACAGCTTTAACTTCAAAGTCACTGTACAGCTTTCAAAGGCAGACTTACTCTGCCAATTCCCAAGGCAAGCCAGTTTTAGCAAGAGAATTGAATCTCCCAAGAGTAAAGCCAGACATGAGAAAACTCATTGTTTAAGTCAAGCGGCACTGCTCAAAGCTTTAAAAGAAAATAAAAAAAAAATCTACAGCAAGAACAGAGGTCTATGTTACATCTCAAAACAGTCATATTCTTGACAACAGTTGTGAAGTTACTTGCATTATTTTCTGGAGGTAAAATAACAACCTACTGTTCCTACAAACCATGAAAAACAAACTAATTGCATGTTTGGAATGTAAGCAACTAGAATTCACAAAAGTTATTGTTACCGAATGCAACATGGTCGTTATGTAGAGAATGGCAAGCTCTGCCCCTACTGTTCTACCCTGTCTTCCCTTTTGGATTCCAACAAAATTTAAGAAGTCACAAGTTTACTTTTTAATTTTCATTAAATCTGAATATTGGTGCTTTGCATTGGACCAGTTAGATGAGGCTCATAGTGTAATGTAAAATATGCAATGGCATAATTCTATGTCTGCGATTTTTACTGTTAAGTCTTCAAAGTGAAAACTGATCTATGGATTTTTAGCAGATTTGTTGCTAGTTATAATTTCATCTCCATATGAATATGAGTACATTCATTTCTATAGGCAATAAATCACATAACATTGTTGCATTAAAAACTTTTTTATCACTGTATCTCTGTCTTTTAAACTATTCTGTATTAAATTAAGAAAATATTGTTTACATGATAGCTTCATTTGTGGCTATGTCTTTAAAGCAAAGACTGTAGTAAAAAAAATTCAATCTATGAAACAGCAATATAAACTTTTAAAAAACAAAATGACTTTATTCCAAACAAAGATAAAAATCAAAGTACAAAAAAATTTCTATCATGTTATAACGGTAATAGCAAGGTAAGTCTGGAGAAAACAAACTAGCCTACATGTTTCTAACAAAGATATAACACTACAAATCCCTGTACACTGTATGTCATATTTTAGTTCCACATAGACCAAAGCAACAGCCTGGAGACTTATTTAGGCTGGTATATTGCATAGCCATAAACCAGACAACATCTACAAAAGGAAATAATGATAATAATAATCTTTATTTATTTAGCGCCAACATATTCCACAACACTTTGCAATGTAGAGAGTGTAAGTACAGACAAAAAGCAAACATTACATGATAAAAAACTACTAATGAGGGGCCAGGGCTATGCTTGCAATTACTTACAATCTACATGGTTGTAGGGGTGAAACGGAAGGTGAGAAGTGCTTGGATTGCACAATGATCTTGCCATGTTTCAGAAATATGGGGTAGCATACAGAAATTTGGATGAACCTGCCACCCAAACAGAACATCTATATACAGATAAGTTCCTGTGAGTGCATAGAGTGTCCTAAGTTTGTTACTGAAAGCGAGGGGTTGGCAGTTAGTGATCTGGATAGGCGAGTTTAAGAAGATGTCTTTTCAGAGTGCACTTAAAACTATGAGTTAACTGTGTTATTTTAGTGCCCCAGAACAAGGGTACTTTGAACTCTGGAAATTCACACTGTTGCTACTATGCAAAACCATCAACACCTTACTCTCAAGGTACCATGTTTTATACTGTTATGTATTATTTTTTTTTACTGTTTTACATTGCTAAACCAGCTTAAATTGTTCATAATATGTTCTGTTTATTTAACATGTAGTCAGCTAATACTAAAATACTGTGAGACTTACTGTCTATGTACTGCAAAGTTGATAACTTTCCACTATGCTAGAAGATGCACAGAAGATGCACAGTTGAGTTTTAGAGGGAAACTCTCAGACAGTGACCTTCACACTGTCTGGAAAAGATGCTGAGTCATTGCGATAGGTCAGAATAGAAGCTTTATACAAATGTATGAGAGACTAAAATTGTAACAATATTGATATAAGGGTTTTGCTTGTCCACTCCACCCCTCCCATTAGAAGCTTCTAGATCAACTAGAAACTGTATAAAAGAGTAGCATTGAGAGTCCTTTGTGGTTCTGCAGATCGAGACTAGTGGGTAGTAAAAAAGCCTCTGCTAACTGCCTGTGTGACCAGAATAGGATTCTGAAGACAATAATCCAGAGATCCTGAGTCACCAGCATTTTAACTAGGAAGCAAGCCAGATGACTGAGCCACAGACTCTGGGACTTGAGCCTTTAGTGGTTCTGCAAATAGAGACCACTAGTTAGCAGAAAGGATTCTGTCACACTCAGGGCCGGACTGGGACTCAAAAGCAGCCCTGAAAAAACTTTGAGATTCTCGGTTCACATATTTTGATCAAAAGATGTTTAAGCTGCCCACGACTTTCATCGTGATCTTAAATAGGGCAGTCCTACACTATCTTTTACATCTCAAAAGAGCCACATTCAGGCGTCTCACTGGGTCAACCGACCTCCTTTATCCAGAGAGAAAAAATATAAAAACGCCCAACCTGCAAGCTGCACTTCTTATGACAGCCTGTTTGAGTGGGCAGGTGCAGAAAATCAGAATGGAGGCACCCTTTCCTCCCCATATAGGTTAAAATCAATATATACCAAATATAACGTATGGTTCTACACAAAAAACACTACTGAAAAAACATATGCAAACCTTGGTGCCACTGGCAGGGCTGCGGCACACCTATATATATATACATGTACACACGCACTCCACTGCCAGCGGCATACTACTGCAAAAAGGGCAATACATTATGTGGAAATCCCTAAAGAAGCATTTATGCTGTCTATCATACATGAAAAAACTTTGAGATTCTCAGTTCACATATTTTGATCAAAAGATATTTAAGCTGCCCACGACTTTCAATGTGATCTCAAATAGGGCAGTCCTACACTATCTTTTACCTCTCAATAGAGACACATTCAGGCCTCTCACTGGGTCAACCGACCTCCTTTATCCAGAGAGAAAAAATATAAAAACACTCAACCTGCAAGCTGCACTTCTTATGACAGCCTGTGAGAGTGGGCAGGTGCCGCCCTGGCACACAGGTCCCACATAGGTGGGCGGGCAGGCACCAAGGGAGGGACGTGGCCGGATGGGCATGCAACAACGGAGGTACGTAGGCAGACAAAGGTACGTAGGCGGGCGGGCAGGCAGGCACCAAGGGAGGTACGTAGGCAGGCGGGCACCAAGGGAGGGATGTGGGTGGGCGGGCAGGCACAAAGGGACACAATCAGGGACACATATACACTGCCACTATACCAACGCTGATATACCCTACAACACCGCCATATAGAGACCACATAGTGGTCCAACAGCAGCTCAGGTCACATCACATTACAGTGAATACAGCACTGATCCAGTATAGAAGTAACATAACCCCTGACATCCGGGACTCACCGGAGACGTCCTATCTGATGAGCGTTCTTTTTCCCTTCTCTTCTGCATCTGTTCCACACCGCCATGATGACTTGTCCCGGCCACAACTCATCCCTGCAGAAATTAAACAAAAATATTTAGAACCCTAAAATTTTCCACAATTCTTTACCTTTTCCCCACCTCTGTACAAAGTTCACAGGGGTGGGAGAGCGGGTACAAGCCCTAACTTAAAAGGCCCCGGGATTCCCAAAGGGTTGGAGGGTGGGGAAGGGGAAAATTTACCCTGGAGATAAGCAACAACTAGGCTTCTCCCCTCACAATTATATTACCAGGGAGGTAGGCAAAAACCCAAAATAGGTAGGAAATAGGCAAGGCCCCCGGGTGTAGGTAGGTGGGTTTTCCCCCCGTTAGGGAAGGGTGTAAATTTGTTAGGGTTTCCCCTTTATATAGGCTGCAAGCAGTTAGGGGCCTCCTTTTTGCTAGTGTGCAGGAAAAAAAGCCCCCTTTAATTTGTTTTGCAGGAAGAAAAAGGGCCCACTTTAGTTTGTAGGAGTAAGGCCCCCCCGTAGGTACCATGGCCCCCCTTTTGTAGTTTAGGGGCCCCCCCCCGAGTAGCCAGGGCCCCCCTTTTGGGAGTCAGGGGCCCCCCCTGAGTAGCCCCGGGGCCCCCTTTTGATTAGTCAGGGCCCCCTTTAGATAGCCAAAGGGCCCCCCCTTTTGAAAAAACGGCCCCCTTTTTGTATCAGGGCCCCCTTTAGGGATTTTAGGGGCCCAACCCCTCAGTAGCCAAAAGGGCCCCCTTTTGGGAAGGGCAGGGCCCCCCCTGAAGGAGCCAGGGGCCCCCCTTTAGTAGCCCAAAGGCCCCCCCTTTAAAAGCCAGGGCCCCCTCTTGAGTCCGGGGGCCCCCCCTTTGTTGCCCGGGCCCCCTCTGAGGGAGGGCCCTGGGCCCCCCCTGAGTAGCCCGGGCCCCCTTTTGCAGCCCCGGGGGGCCCCCCCGAGTAGTCCCGGGCCCCCTTTTGAGTAGGGCGGCCCCCTTTAGTAGCAGGGCCCCCCCCGAATTGCCAAGGGCCCCCCTTTTGGGAGTCAGGGGGCCCCCCTGGAAATAGCCAGGGCCCCCTTTAAATACCCGGGGCCCCCCTTTTGTAGCCAGGGCCCCCCCTGAGTAGCCAAAGGGGCCCCCTTTTGTAAATCAGGGTTTCCCCCTTTAGTTGTCAGGGCCCCCCCTGAGTAGCCAGGGGCCCCTCTTTGTTTTTCAGGGCCCCCTTTGTAGCCATGGCCCCCTTTAGCAGTCAGGGCCCCCTTTAGTTTTTTCCCGGGCTCCCCCTTTTTAAAACCAGGGAAAACCCCCCTGATTTGCCAGGGGGGCCCCTTTTAAAAACAGGGCCCCCTTTAGTAGTTCAGGGCCCCCCCTTGTACCTGGGGCCCCCCTTGTAGTCAGGGCCCCCCTTTTTTTGAAGTTTAGGGCCCCCCCCCTTTTAGCCAGGGCCCCCCTTTTGTACCAGGGCCCCTCTAGTAAATCAGGGCCCCCTTGAGTAGTCAGGGAACCCCCCCTTGGGGTAGCCAGGGCCCCCCTTTTGTAGCCAGGGGGCCCCCTCTGAGTTGCCAGGGGCCCCCCTTTGTTCCAAAGGGGCCCATCTGAGTAGCCGGGCCCCCCCTTTAGTCAGGGCCCCCCCTTGTGCCAGGGCCCCCCTTTTGGGGTCAGGGCCCCCCCTTGTAAACCCGGCCCCCCTTTTAGGCAGGGCCCCCCTGAGTAGTCAGGGCCCCCCCTTGTTGCCAGGGGCCCCTTTTTTGAAGTCAGGGCCCCCTTTAGTTGTTCAGGGCCCCCCCTTTTTAGGTTTAAGGCCCCCCCTTTAGAAGGGCAGGGCCCCTCTTGTAGCCAAGGGCCCCCCTTTTGGGGCCAGGGCCCCCTCTTTTAGCCGGGCCCCCCTTTAGTAGCCCGGACCCCCTTTAGTTGCCAGGGCCCCCCCCTTTGGGGCAGGGCCCCCTTGTAGCCCCGGGCCCCCCCTTTGTAGCAAACGCCCCCCCTTTTGTAGCCCGGGCTCCCCCTTGTAGCAAAGGGGCCCCCCTTTTGTAAACTAGGGGGCCCCCCCCTGAGTAGCCGGGGGCCCCCCCCCTTTTAGCCCCGGGCCCCCTTTAGTAAAATCAGGGCCCCCCTGAGTAGTCCCGGGCCCCCTCTGGTAGTCGGGGCCCCCCCTGGGGTAGCTGGGCCCCCCCTGAGTAGCCAGGGCCCCCTCTTGTGGGCCAAAGGGCCCCCCCTTGAGTTTGGGGCCCCCTCTGGTAGCCAGGGCCCCCCAGGAGTAAATCAGGGGCCCCCTCCCTTTTTGCCCAGGGGCCCCCCCCCTTTTAGCCCGGGCCCCCCTTTTGAAAAACAAAGGGCCCCCCTTTAAAAGTTCGGGCCCCCCTTTTACCCGGGGCCCCCCTTTAGAAGTCGGGCCCCCTTTAGTATTTTAGGGCCCCCTTTTAGCGGGCCCCCCCTTAGAGTCAGGGCCCCCTCTTGTAGCCGGGGCCCCCCTTTAGATCAGAGGACCCCCTTTTAGAGTTAAAAAAAAAAAAAAACACCCCTTTTACCTGGCCCGGTTTCCCCGCTCTGGCCGGCCGAGTCCCCGTCGGTCCTGTGGGGGCCCCGTAAAGTGACTCCCGTGGCCCTCACTATTCAGCCTGCAGGGATCAGTGACCAGCGAGGGGCGCTGCGCTCCGTGAAAACGCGCAGCCCCGGGGACCCGGGGACTTTAGTCCTCAACCCCCCGGGGCCGTCTCTTAGCACCGGGCCACAGGTCCCGGGGTTTTCAAGACCGGGATGCGGTGGGGGGGGCCCCCGGGGAGCGAGGGCATGCCTCGGGGCCCGCGGGGAGTTTTGGGGGGGGCATTAGGCGGCCCCATATACCGGGCTCCGCGGCCCGCCGGGCATTGCCGGTCGGGCAGGTTCTCAGCCCGGCCTGGTCAACTGTCTGTGTTACCTCACCCTGGGTCCCAAAAAGAGACTCTGCCGACTGCCGTGGACTAAAAGAGGATTTTAAAGGGTACAAGCCAGAGATTCGTTTATCAGCCTTTGACCGGGGAACCCAACAAACCTCAGTAAAACCCCGGGGAAATCTGCTTTGCCGCATACGAGCCTTCTGAGAGAGAGAGAGAGGGACAGCTAGCCTAGGCCTTTCATCAGCACAGTACCTTTTTTATACCAGGGAAAATACTGGAAAAGCTGCTTAGTTTCTTAACCTATGTTGTGTTGCACTTTAGTTCCTCCATTAAAGAAATACTTTGGTCTATTGCAGACCCCTGACTCTTTGGACTTATATCCTATTGGGGTGCAACATGCCTTACCAACCAGAGGCGTAACTTGAAGCTCCGGGGCCATAGTGCAAAAAAGGAAATGGGGCCCCCCAGCTACCATGTGCCACTTACAATACTGGTGTCTTCTTATGTGGCAGAAGGTCTTTTGGGCCCCCTAAGGCTGCAGGGCCCGGTAGCGACTGCTACCGCTGCACCCCCTGTAACTACGCCCCTGTTACCAACCCTTCCAGAGATCAGTAACACGTGGTGACACATCAGCGGTGTCTGAGAAATCCAGCATAGAGTGCAGACCACTCCAAACCCAGGCACTGCATTATGAGTTTTCCTGATTGTACAGGTTAGCACTTTCCAGAGAGCTGGTGCAGAACGTTTTAAGTCTTTGAGGCAAGCATGGGAGGTTCAGATGATTGAGGTACATAATCTCAGATCAGCAGAGTGGAGAGATTAGGTAGTGTGGTAGACAGAGATGAGGGAGGAAATGTAGGAGGGTGCAGCACTGTGGAGAGCTTTATGGGTGAGAGTGATTAGTTTAAACTATTCTGAATGGACAACCAGTGCAGTGACTGACACAGGGTAGAGGCATCACAGCATAGCATTACAGCTGGAAAGAAAGATGAACTTAGCTGCTGCATTCAGGATAAATTGGAGCGGAAGAGCTTACAGAAAGGGAGATTGCAAGGAGTTACAGTAGTCAAGATGAAAAAATATAAGGGCCACAATAAGATTCTTTATTGTTTACACAGTGAGAAAAGGACGAATTCTGGAGATATTTTTGAGCTACTTCATGTAAACCCCTCAAAATGTGAGGGGGGCACTTCCTCTGCCTGGAGAAAAAAAGATTCAAAATCCAGAGGTAAAATGCCTTCTTCTTATTCACAGTAAGTAGAGTTGAGGGTTTCAAGAAAGGCTTAAAAAAACTACTCATTACTAAATAATTTTGATATTTATTTAGTGGTATAAAATTTCTAGATCCAGGCTGATGGCAATTTTGTGACCAGGAATGAAATATTCCTTTAGTGCAGATTGGTTAATGCGTTATGGGTTCCAAAGTCTGCATCAGTAGGAGGAAATAAAGTTTACAAATTTTATTTACCCCTTCCTTCAGCCACACCTTTCCGGACTCTTGGTTGAACATGATGGACATATGTCTTTTTCAACTCTACTAATTTTGTAACTTACTGTGGGACATGATGCATTGTCATGCTGGAAAATCTCATCTGCCCTAGGAAAAACAATCTGTATGCATGGGTGTACATGATTTTCAAGGATGGATTCATACCCAAATCGGTTGAAGGTGCCTTCCACATGGATGAGTTGGCCCCAGGAAAGTCACACAAACATTTAACAGATCATAATAATTGCATCATTCACTTGTACTCTTCCAACAATGGTTTTAGAGTGTCTTTTCATCACCGATGTCCATCTGTTCCACGAAGAGGAGAAGGCAATCAGCATAATTGAAATTCCGTTGCTGCCCTGAAAATGTAATCCTTTCCTGCCAATGCAACTTCGTAAGCCGAGGTGCATAGAGCATCTGTCTGCTCTGAAAACCCATACACAGTTGGGTTTGCTGAAATTTAGACTGGTAGCCACTTGATTCATTTTGGCAGGGAGCTGCTCCAGTATAGCCTGTTAATACATCAATGCCATGTGATGCTCCACAGTTTTTGCAACTGTGTTCTTAAGATACACTTTCCCCACAGCAGCATGCCAATTTTAGAAATACTGTCACTTTTGGCCATAAAGCCAACATTCATTCCTTTTTGCAATTCTGATAAACTATCCCTTTGAATCATGACAGCAATGAGGGATATGTGTGCAAAAGCCTATCATGCACCTTATATACCCAACAAGTCAACTTCAGACATGTAACAATGTGACTCGAATATGTATAGACATTACACTGCCCTCAGTGACAGATATAGGAGATAGTAATCGTTTTTTTTTTTTTTTTCTTTCTATCTAATATAACTTGAATTAATTTGACCTTGGTTTATCTCTTTTAAAGCCTCTGCTGATCCTATCTGCCCACCATTATCCGTTCATCGACTTTGTGTACAAATCTGTCTCCCACACTAACACATAACCAACTCAGCCTGAAATTGGTTACCTGATCTTTGGTCATTCAAAGAGCACTTGTGACTAGTAAAAAAAAATAGACTCTAACAAACATTGTAGGATTGGAAGTGCTATAGGTAAATGGTGCTGTATTTCTGATTCTTCTTCACCTCAGACATATACAAGCAGAAAATAATATTATATGACTGGGAGTTTGGGATAGCTGGTACCTTCTTCTCAAGTAGTAGTAGTGAAACATATGGATTTTTGTCAAAGGAACAAAACTGCATAGAATATAGAATAAGCATGTAGTAACAAATACATATAACATATTTTGATCCTGGGAAATCTGTTTGCTCAAACATAGATGTAATGGTAAAAACAATTAAAAAATTTGCATTATATATTTCATGATGACTACATCTGAGAGTTGTTAAATTTGATAACAAGACTTTTTTTTAATCAAAGCATCTATCAATAAATTCCGCTTGCAGGGGGATAACATAATATGTAGTTTAAAAAGTACAGGATGCTACATTATTATATCCAGTAGAGAGAAAAAAAGAAGGGAAGCCTGACAGACCTTTCAGTGGTTAATGTTATCCATCAAATATGTCCTTTAGATTGACTTATATCATCAATGTAACCTGATGTAACCTGATACAGAAATCCGATTACTGTACAACCACATGCTTATGTACCTTACTCATGTTGCGTAAAAATACGGTTTTTGCTTTTTTTTTTCCTTTTGTAGAAAAAATTCCTTTTTCCTTTCTTTTTGAGGCAAGTAGTATCAGAAATGTGACATAACACAGTATCACTGTGCCTGTTGCATAATAAGTAGAAAGCAGATATCCGAGTTGAAACTTGGGCTCCAAGAAAGGAGTTTTTTATGCTGAACCTCGGAATGATAGTGACAGCACAAATTATAAAGTATGTCCAATTCACTGTAAGGTGTCAAAGGATTTATCAGGATACTTACAGGCCTTATATAAACATATAATACGGTGGATCCTCTTCTGGGACACCTGAACTAGTACGCCAAAATCGCGTGGAATAGATACAAACTTGAAGATAGGAGTAGTATTATTCTCCTTGGTCTATCTCCGGATCAAGAATATACTTCCACGGTATTGAAAGGTGCAGATCCCGAATTAAAAAATTTATATTTTATTATGTATCATAACGCATTTCATATCCAAGTAATTTATCGCATTATATTGAACTTTTTCTACAGGAATATGTGAAGGAGCTTCCCAGTCATTTGAAAGACTCTAATGCCTTGATTGATATTCTACAAACCACACCGTATGAAGAAAAAGATGTACTAGCTACTTTGGATGTGACATCGTTATATACAAATATCAACCATGAACTTGGTATAAAATGTATGATTCATTTTGTGGAGAAGGATCGCCTTCTAACGGACCCTTTTGATAGAAGGGTTGTGATTTATTCTATACAATAACTATTTCACAGAAGAAATGAAGAAAAATTATGCTGGCAAATTGTGGCACTGACATGGGGACCAGAGTGTCCCCATCCTATGCCAACTTATTCATGAGAAAATGTTGATCTAAAGTGAATTTTTTGCCGCAAGTTCGGTAAAATTCGGGTCCGTCACAGGTGTTCGGCGCCATTTTCAGCTGCTTCCTTCAGTTTTGGTGGCCAGCCAATCAGTGCAGAGCACATAGCGTGGCTCAAAAACATCACCACTGAGGGTGTGGGGATCTCATTGGCTGCTAAAATCACATGACCGTCTTATGTGTATGTCACTGCATTTCCTGTCTAACGCCATTTCCACCTTACTTTCTGTAGTGAACACACTCTGTGTGTGCTTGCTTAGTAGAATTTTCTAGAGCAATTTTACACCGGAAATGCTGCTAGTTAGATGGCTCTGGGGGCGGGGCGGGGGCGTTGCTTAGGGAATCATTCACATCAATAGTTAGGGAGTAAGAGAGTTTTGTACCAATATTCAATTAAAAAAATTCTGTTTAGAATACTGTTTGCCCATGGCAAAGAATAGGTATTTAAGACCACTTGATTTGCTGTCAGGGTTCTTCCATAAAACCCCATCTCAACGATATTCCATAAAGAAAATTCTGGTTATAATCCCATTTGCCTGTTGCAAAGTATAGGCATTTAAGACCTCTTGATTTGCTGTCAGGGTTCTTCCTTCCGACCCCATTTCACCGATATTACATCAAAAACTTCTGGTTATAATCCCATTTGCCCGTTGCAAAGTATATGCATTTAAGACCACTTGATTTGCTGTCAGGGTTCTTCCATAAGACCCCATTTCACTGATATTCCATAGAAAAAATCTTGACCTTTTTAATATTTATATTTTTAAACATGGAGGGAAATAGAGGTGGAAAGCGAGCAAGGAGGGGCGTAGGACGTGGAGCTAGAGGTACGAGACAAGGCGCTCATTCCAGTGCTTCGTACAACATAAAAGTGAGCACATTGTCAGTCGCAGGACCGTCAGGCCTGTCATTGCTTGGTTGGTTCCCTGTGCATTTTTAAGATCGGCGCCAATCCATTCTTCAGTGGTTAACACAACCTGCATCCAGCAGTTTTACCTCCTCTGCCTCTCAAGGGCAGAAATGTCATCATCATCATCATCAGTCCAACCTAAAGGCCAAATGTCACCCAATAAACAGACCGTTCATAATCCATTTCAAAACAGCAAGAGGCCAAAGAGGATGATTTGGTCTACTCTGACACCTACTCGCTGATGCCCTCAGAGGAGAAGGAAGCTGGTCCATTGGCAGAGATATCAAGCGGTCGGCGGTGCCTTGCAGTGCCTGTGGCTTCTAGCCTGCAGCTTGAGGATGTAGACTGTCAGGAAGAGGAAGTCACCTGTGATGATGATGACATTGCGGATCCAACGTGGTCTTTTGGCAGCAGCTGGTGAGCGCATGATCAGTGGAGGAGGATGATGGGGTAATGTCAGTACGGGTCCGACCTCAGAAAGGGAGAGGACGGTTGCAAAAGTCCGCTGATATTCATCCGTCAGCCATAGTCAGTGGTGGCAGCGGGAACACCGCTACTAGGTTTTCACCGTCAAAGAGGTCCAGGACCAGTGAAGCCTGGGCCTTTTTTTCGATCAAGCCTCAGATTCACGAACCGACGTCATATGCCAACACGTCAGTAGAGGAAAGAATCTAAAGAATTTAACCACCACCAGCATGAACAGGCACATGCATTTAAAGCATGAATTGCTGTGGAAGAATCACTTGGAGAAAAATGGCCACACAGGTCCTGGGCTTTCACCGACTGTGACATCTTCTGCCTCCGCCACTTCCAAGCCCAAGTGGTCATCTGCTGTTCCAGAGCAGCATCGGCAAGCACCATCCCCAGTCCGAGACACTGTCGTCCAATTCCCACCACCAGCAACACAGTCTACACCTTCCCATTCCACCAGTCTGACCTGCATGCCATACAGCAGCCAGTCTACCAGCCAGCCTTCTGTGTACCAGGTGTGGGAGCATAAGAAACGTTCACCCCAATCATCCCAAAGCCGAAAGCCTGAATATCGGCATTGCCAGGCTGTTGGCCTTGAAAATGTTGCCTTTCGGCCTGGAGGACAAAGATGGGTTCCACCACATCATGGTTCTGGCATGCCCCCAATACCAGATGCCAAGCAGGCATTTCTTTTCCAGAAAAGCTGTCCCTTCCCTGGCTCACCACGTTGCAGAAAAAGATCTCTACAATGGGAGAAATCTCCTTGCTTCCCTTAAGATCGATAGACTTATGTACATCCCTTGACTGGCACAAGTCATGAACCTGTTTGTGTCGAAATTTCTCAAGCGCTACCTGGGTATGAACTGTCTGCTGAGGAAGGCTCGAGCTCTTAGCTCACACTTCTGGTGTTCGCATCCTGCTTTGGCATAACTGGCAGCATTGCAGAGTTATCTGGGCTTCCTCGCCAACCCTGGTCTTGGCATGACCCTCCTGGGGAGTCTTGGCCCCTGACTTCTTGATTTCCCAGTCTCTCCGGCCCTCCCAGTATGGGGATTTCAGGTCCACTGGTTCCCCCAGGGATCTTTCCATAGCATGGAACCTCTCTACCAGTCCCACCAGGTCATCCGCCGTTTGGGGGTCACCCTGTGCAACGCAGCACTGTACAGAATGCGGCAGCGAGTGCATAAAGGGGTCCATAACCACCCGCTCCACCATTTGCACTGGGGAGCATATCTTGGGCTGCAGCCATTTTTGGACAAGATGCAACAAGTCAAATAGCTGTGATCTGGTAGGCTTGGACCTGCTGTACGCCCAGTGGTGTACCCTCTGAGCCCGGACCGCCAATGTCACACCAAGACGCGCCAGAATCTCTGCTTTTAACTTGGAATATTCCTTAGCGTCCTGTAAGGCAAGGTCGTAGTAGGTCTTTTGGGGCTCCCCAGTCAGATACGGGGCCAGCCCCTCAGCCCATTTCTCCGGTTGTAGTGCCTCCCGGTCGGCGACGCGTTCAAACACGGTGAGGAACGCCTCAATGTCATCTTCCGGAGTCATCTTCTGGAGGGCTTCCCTGATGGTCCTCCTGGCCCGATGTCCCTCATCACGTGACGGCGGAGCTGGAGTTTCCCAGGCCCGCACGGCATCCGTTAACATGGCCATCTGTTGCATCAACAGCTGGTTTGTAGCTTGCTGCGCCTGCAGGGCTTCAGTTTGAGCCTTCTGCTGCTGTTCCGTGGCTTGTCTCTGCGCCTGCATGGCTTCCCCATGAGCTTTCTGCTGCTGCACTATGGCTTGCTGCTGCTGCAGATTCGCCTGAACCAGGTGCTTAATCAGCTCCTCCATATTAGCAGTTGTAGCTTGGCTCTTTGCTGTTTTGACTCAGGACATACACAGCGGATCTGTGCCCACATCCTCCAACCACTTGTGGGGATCCAACTCAGTGGTAGTAGAAATAAAACGTCCTCGGCACACGTGGAGCATTTTTGGCTTTTATTTAGCCACAGTTCATATAGGTAACATAACACAACACGGCTTAACTTCAGCCTTGAAATGTAAACAAACACAGTTCATGTGTATCACTCACAGTTCACAGTATCCCTGGCTTTAGTCCTCACCCAGCTCAGGGGCATTGGGTACATGGTAGATTGCAGGCAGGATCACAACCTTTCCACCTTCCTTGCAGTCAGACCAAACACACTGACTGAGCACCACATCCCCTGATCCTCCAGACTTACTGCTTTAAGTAGGCCTGGCCAAAACCTGGGCCGGATACCTGGGAGCAGTCCACCCACCCTGCTCTTTGGACCGCTCCAATAAAAGCCTGGCCCGGATCGACCGCTATTTAGCAGTCATACTACTAGAAATAAACCAAATGTCAGTACCCTAGCAATACTGACAACGCAAGCAGGCTTTATTTCACCGAGATCAGGAACCTCGGTGACAAGTATCTGCCATTCAGGACGGCACCTTGCACCTTCTCACATACCCCCCAACCCTCTGGCCAAAGCCGGGGTTTTGGGCACCTTCAGCTACCAGTCTGTGAACTCTTGATATGGCATCTGCATACCCCTGCAGCTTGCCCAGCCTATGTTCTACTGTGAACGAAAAATCCTGCAGGGCAAGGAACCAGCGGGTAACTCGAGCATTATTCCCTTTTTTCTCCCGCATCCTCATGAGTGGGGCATTGTCAGACAATAGCCTGAATTTTCTTCCTAACAGGTAGTACCTGAGGGAGTACAATGCCCACTTTATGGCCAGACATTCCTTTTCAAAGATGGCATAATTCCTCTCTGCAGGGGACAGTTTTCTACTTAGGTAGACCACAGGGTGCTCTTCCCCGTTCATTACCTGGGACATAACGGCCCCCAGACCTATGTCAGAGACATCGGTCTGTACCACAAATTCACAGGAGAAGTCTGGGGCTATCAGCACTGGTTTCCCACATAGGGCCTGTTTAAGCTCCTGGAAGGCTTTCTCTGCCTCTGGGGACCACTTAATCATGGCTGACTTGGCGCCCTTAGTTAAGTCAGTCAGTGGCACGGCTATTTCCGTGAACTTCGGGCTAAACCGTCTGTAGTAGCCTACAATTCCCAAAAAGGCCATGACCTGCTTCTTGGTGAGGGGGCGGGGCCACTTTTGAATTGCTTCTACCTTGTTAAGTTGGGGTTTAATCTCCCCACGACCTACTATGTACCCTAGGTATCTAGTTTCCTCCATCCCCAATGCACATTTACTTGGGTTTATTGTAAAGCCGGCTTCCCGTAGGGAGTCAAGTACGGCCTGGACTTTTGCTAGATGACTCTCCCAGTTATGACTAAAGATGACAATGTCATCTAAGTAGGCAGCTGTAAACTTCCTATGTGGATGAAGGACTTGATCCATGGCTCTCTGAAATGTGGCTGGGGCCCCCTGCAACCCAAAAGGCATGGGGACATATTGGAACAACCCATCTGGAGTAGACAAAGCCGTCTTTTCCTTCGCATCTTTGGACAGGGGGATCTGCCAGTAGCCCTTCGTGAGGTCAAGGGTGCTAATATACCTCGCCAGCCCTAATTGCTCGATTAACTCATCTACCCGGGGCATAGGGTAAGCATCTACTGTGGACACTTCGTTGAGTCTGCGATAGTCGTTGCAGACCCTCCACTCCTCATTTGATTTTGGCACTAACACGATGGGACTGGACCACCCACTCTTGGACCTCTCAATCACCCCTAGGTCTAGCCTTTTTTGTACTTCTGTAGAGATGAACTCCCGGGGGGCCTCAGGGATCCAATAGGGCTTTAGGTTTATTCTGACATGGGGGTCTGTAAGGATCTCATGCTCTATCATCTTAGTACAACCGGGCGTTTCTGTGAAGAGGTCTTGATTCCTCTTCATTAGTTCTCTACATTGTTGCTTTTGGGAGGGGGATAGGGTCTCTGAGATTTTTACCGCTTCTATGTCGGTCACCGATTTGGTCACCAGGCCAGGCACCTCATGCGAGTCTCTCTCCTTCCAGGGTTTTATCAGATTGACATGGTAAATTTGGAAGGGTTTCCTCTTCCCTGGTTGGTGAACCCTATAATTGACCTCCCCCACCTTTTCCACTATTTCATAGGGACCCTGCCACTTAGCGAGGAACTTGCTTTCAACGGTCGGTACTAGTACACTATCTCCTGGGTTAAAATGCCTGATCCTGGCAGACCTATCATAGACCTGGGCCTGGACTTCTTGTGCCTGGAGAAGATGGTCCTTGACAATTGGCATCACTTTGGACATCCTTTCCTGTATGTGGGCTCTACATGACTTCACTCTCCCAAGTTTTCTTGGCCACATCTAAGAGACCCTTAGGATGCCGACCATACAGCAGCTCAAAGGGTGAAAACCCTGTGGAGGATTGGGGTACTTCTCTAATCGAGAAAAGCAAGTACGGTAACAGACAGTCCCAATCTTGCCCATTCTTCTCTACCACTTTCCTCAGCATGGCCGTCAGGGTCTTGATAAAGCGCTCAACGAGACCGTCCATCTGAGGATGGTAGACTGAAGTGTGCAGTTGTGTAACCTTTAACACTCTGCACAGCTCCCTCATTACCTTTGACATGAACGGAGTTCCCTGATCCGTCAAGATCTCCTTAGGAATTCATGTTCGGGAGAAGACGTAGAGCAGCTCCCTTGTGATGTTTCGGGAGGAGGGGTTCCGTAGAGGAATGGCTTCAGGGTAACGGGTAGCATAATCAACAATGACCAATATATACTGATGGCCTCTTGCTGACTTCACTAACGGCCCTACCAGATCCATCCCTATCCTATCAAAGGTAACCTCTATGATTAGCAACAGTACCAGAGGGCTCCAGAAATGGGCTACCGGGGAGGTGACCTGGCAGGTGGGACAGGATTGGCAGAAATCCTTGATTTCCCGGTAGCACCCGGGCCAATAGAACCTTCGTAGTACCCTCTCGAGCGTTTTATCTGCCCCTAAATGGCCCCCCCAACACATGGGAGTGGGCCATAACCCAAACCATACACCTATAGGGACCCGGAACTAACAACTGCTCCACCCCCTCGTCCCTAATTTTGGCCACCCGGTATAATAGGTTGTGATTTAGGGCAAAGTGTGGGAACCAATCCTCTGCTCCTGACACCTGGGGTACCCAATTGAGGACCGTCACATTTTCCCCAGCCCCTTTTAGCGTCAAGTCCTGGAGTTGGGCGGTACCAAAATTTTGCCTGGATACCCCCAAATCAGGAAAAGTTTCTTATGAGGAGACCCCTTCCTCATTGTCCCCCACCATGACCGAGAAAGGAAACTCTGGGCTCTTAGGTTACCCCCCAGTGGCCTTGTCCAGGCACCCTGGGTGACCTGGCAGAGCGGGTTTCTGCCACATGTCCCAGAATAAAGGGCAGTCACGACCCACAATGACATCATGTAATAGTTCTCGCACAACCCCAGCATGGTGGGATATAGTACCCCAACCTTTCTCCAGGTTAACCTGAGCCACTGGGTAAACCCGGGTGTCCCCGTGGATACATGTAACCCCCACTTTCTTCCCAGGGACCAACACATGTGGGAGCGAGGCTGAGATAAGGGTGACCACACTCCCTGAGTCCAATACTCCAGAGACCATGATGCCATTCACTATGATTTGACACATTTGGGGTTCCTCCCCATTGTTTGACACAGCGCTGCACGCCGTTTGCACAAAGAGAGAACTGCGGCGGATCACATAGCTGTCCATCGGTTCCGAAGTTAGATGGCAATGTGTGGCTATATGTCCAGTTCCACGACATATCCAGAATATAATACTATGGGGCATCTCCTTGGACACTGGTTCTGGGCCTCCCGTGGCCTTGGCACGACCCTCCCGGGGAGTCTTGGCCCCTGGCTTCTTGATGTCCCAGTCTCTCCGGCCCTCCCAGTATGGGGATTTCAGGTCCACTGGTGCCCCCAGGGATCTTTCCATAGCATGGAACCTCTCTACCAGTCTCACCAGGTCATCCGCCGTTTGGGGGTCACCCTGTGCAACCCATCACTGTACAGAATGCGGCAGCGAGTGCATAAAGCGGTCCATAACCAACAAGTCAAATAGCTGTGATCTGGGAGGCTTGGACCTACTGTACACCCAGTGGTGTACCCTCTGAGCCCGGACCACCAATGTCACACCAAGACGCGCCAGGATTTCTGCTTTTAACTTAGAATATTCCTTAGCATCCTGTAAGGCAAGGTCGTAGTAGGACTTTTGGGGCTCCCCAGTTAGATACGGGGCCAGCACCTTAGCCCATTGCTCCGGTGGTAGTGCCTCCCGGTCGGCGACTCGTTCAAACACGGTGAGGAACGCCTCGATGTCATCTTCCGGATTCATCTTCTGGAGGGCTTCCCTGACGGTCCTCCTGGCCCGATGTCCCTCATCACGTGACGGCGGAGCTGGAGTTTCCCGGGCCCACACGGCATCCGTTAACATGGCCATCTGTTGCATCAACAGCTGGTTTGTAGCTTGCTGCGCCTGCAGGGCTTCAGTATGAGCCTTCTGCTGCTGTTCCGTGGCTTGTCTCTGCGCCTGCATGGCTTCCCCATGAGCTTTCTGCTGCTGCGCTGTGGCTTGCTGCTGCTGCAGATTCGCCTGAACCAGGTGCTTAATCAGCTCCTCCATATTAGCAGTTGTAGCTTGGCTCTTTGCTGCTTTGACCCAGGACATACACAGCGGGCCTATGCCCACGTCCTCCAACCACTTGTGGGGATCCAACTCAGTGGTAGTAGAAATAAAACGTCCTCGGCACACGTGGAGCATTTTTGGCTTTTATTTAGGCACAGTTCATATAGGTAACATAACAAAAAACGGCTTAACTTCAGCCTTGAAATGTAAACAAACACAGTTCATGTGTATCACTCACAGTTCACAGTATCCCTGGGTTTAGTCATCACCCAGCCCAGGTGTATTGGGTACACGGTAGATTGCAGGCAGGAACACAACCTTTCCACCTTCGTCTCAGTCAGACCAAACACACTGACTGAGCACCACATCCCCTGATCCTCCAGACTTCCTGCCTTAAGTAGGCCTGGCCAAAGCCTGCTCTTTGGACTGCTCCAATAAAAGCCTGGGCCGGATCGACCGCTATTTAGGAGTCATACTGCTAGAAATAAACCAAATGTCAGTACCCTAGCAATACTGACAACGCTAGCAAGCTTTATTTCACCGAGATCAGGAACCTCGGTGACACGTATCTGCCATCCAGGACGGCACCTTGTGCCTTCTTACAGCTAGTATAAAACAACTTTTAATTCTAACAAAACTGTACAAATTTTTGCCTTGAAATGTAAACTAACATGTGAAGACTCATTTGTTATACATTTTTTGGAATGTCCTTATTGCTACCAATACATTGGACGCACAACTCAAAAATTAAGGGAAAGTGTAAACAGTCATTGGTTTAATATTAGGAGAAGGTTTTTAATGCACAGTGTGTCGTAACATTTTCTGATAAAACTTAATTCAGACTCTTCCCTTTAGAGTGTTACACCAGTAGATTTCATTCCAGAAGATAGAATAAATCATTTGGAAGTTTTAAACCATAAAGAGATGTACTGGATATTCCAGATACAATTTCTTGCTCCATTGGGCTTAAATGAAATCACCGAGTTGATTACATAGAATAATCAATCGAGAATTTGAATCTAAAAGTTGTCAAAAAACTTGTAATATTATAACATACCATCATGTAAATTATCGGTTTGCTAATTATAATCTGATGCAGTATTCCGATTTTATAAACTCATACCGTCTTATCTTTGATATATACCTCAACCAAGGCGACGTCTCAATTGTTTGGCCGTCTAGAGAAAACTGCTTTGTTTTTTCCTCCTCCATGCCCTTTGGAAGCTTCTGTAACTAGTTTTTTTTAAGTCCATTGAACGGATAGGATATCCACAATAGGTGAGCAAGTAGTGAATTTTATTCACTTTTTTTTTGTTCTATAACAAAGTAGGATACCTATGAAAATTTAGATTATTCCATACAGATTTTGTTGCAATTATAAAATACAAGGTTTTATTATAAATAATTGGTTATTTTTAAACTTTAAACTTGCCCATGTGCAGCTATTGGAGGTAATAACTCATTTCTGTCAATCATATGAATGATTTCCTTTATATTGTTGTCGCCAAACGCCGTTTAGATGTTGATCCGGTTTTCAAATAAAAAATCAGTGGAGGTAAAAAAAAGTTCAAAATTTATTCAATGCAAGCATTGGAAGTCACACAGCAACAGTCACCAGCCTGTATAGCCCATGTGTCTTCTAACCCAGACAAAGGAAGTTCCCAACCTACATAGGCTAATTCCTTACCCCCTCCTACAAGAATTCTATACGTTGATTTAAAGTTATGGGTGTCATTTTCTTACTCAAACAAAGAGCTCCTTTAGTTTGTCCCTGATCAATGCCTTCTTTGGTCAGCCACATGTGCTTGCAATTGATCTTGGAGCCCGGATGTCTCACTGAGGAAATGTCCCTAATTAACATTCCTTTCTGCTGAGATCTATGCATCCTGTTCTTATGGCTGATTACAACAAATTTAAGCATATATATATATATATATATATATATATATATATATATATATATATATATATATATATATATATATATATATATATATATATATATATATATAAAATCATATAAAAGTATAAAAGATACAAATATTACCCTCACAATTTCCCCCTTTGAGCAGATATGTGTGATCAGATCCAATGTCTTTTAGGTTTTTTTTTTTTTTCAGGAAAGAGGATCGTCTACACATATTAAGCTCATCAAACATATTGAGGTTGTCTATACCCTGAAGAGAAGATATTATATTCCCCTAAGTCACGACGAGATACAACTATTTGCTTCTTTGGTTTTCTGCAACATCTACCTATGACAAGCATTAAACATTTGATACATACATATATTATTAATATTAGCAATACACCTTGCATAATCATCTGTAATATCCCTGTCAGCCATCCACCTAGGCCTCTGAACCAATTTGCTGGGTTTAAGAATGAAAAGGTATCCCCCCACCATGAGTCCTCCTTTACTTGTTTTTTCTTCAACCAATCATCAAACATTTCTGTGATTTTATTCAAGTCTGCTCTTATCGGCAAATTTCCTGCTGGGTCAATATAATGACAGCAGGCAGGGCCTATACTTTGGCACATCCCACGTTCCCATGCAGTAGAATAGTCCAGAACTATCGCATGTTGATTAGTTACTAAGATGACCTGATCTAGCTGAGCACTGGTACGATTCTGTAGGCCCATAATGTCCCAGATCATGTCATGTAAGTAATCTGTGGCCTCTACTAACTTATCCCAAGTTTGCATTACCATAGGATATAGAAATAAAGTACTTCCAATTTTATTACCTATACCCATGGTAACTAAATGAGGTTTCCCATTTCTCCTTGGTTTGTTATCTGCTGCCCTTTTATATAATGTATGTCTGGGTATCTTGTTTATGTCTACATCTTTATGGGGGACTAAGAAGGTAGAAGGTGACAGCCTGGCTATAGTGCATGTTCCTTCTACTCCAAAAGGAATCCATTTATATGCAGCATTTCCACAGACATAATACATGTCTTCTGGTAAGTCTTTCAGATGTGTGAACCCATGTAACAGATTTATTGCTATCATGTACAACGGAGCAGTTGTATTATACACACATCTCATCTCCTTTTCCTTTTTACTATCCCCAAATCCTCCAACCGTATTCCAAAATCCACATTCAAAATCATTACCATTATCTTGAGGTGCTTGATTGCAGCACAAATGCAGCACACTCATCACCATCTCCAAAAGGGAAGTATTTATTCCCTTCCCAATTTGGATCATGGCTATCTACTACTAGACAAGTAGCTCCTACCTTTACATGGGTTCGTACATTATCACAAATGGAGGACTGGCCTATTGACACTTTTAGTTCAGGAGCCCATATTTTTCCTAACTATACTATTGGAACTGGTACTCTCTTAAATTCCCAACCCTCTTGTACTAACACACTCACACTCTGACCCCCTTTTGTATGTGTTGTGAGGTTAATTTGGAAAAAGGGTGAATGTGTCCATCCTGCTATGGGTAAGGGTACTCCAGTGGCATTCCATCGTTGATCCATGTTCGGAATTGGAGCAGTACCATCTAGGGGGTAACAAGACATATTTGACAGTTCCTCCCAGGTTAATGGGATTGCTAGATAAGGCATAGATTTTATAGTTATTGCACTTGCTGGGGTGTGCGTACATATCCAACAGTCACTGTACTTTGTGTCAGTATTTTCTACAAGTGAATCATATAATAGTTTATGATGTTGCAGGAACTTATTATCCCAAGGATTGTTCAGCATATCATGTAGTGTGTAAGTTACCACCCCCATGTGAGTCAACAGTAAAAAATAAACAGCGTTTTCCATCTTTTTTAATCACGGGGAGGAGTAATCCTTTTGCAGTGGCTGGCGTGGACCCAGTTGTTCTTTCCCTCTAGTTTCACCGAGGTCTCAGTTGTCAGCAGAACTTGGAAGGGGCCATCATAACGAGGTTCAAGGCTCCTTCTCACGTGTCTTTTAAGGACCACCCAGTCACCTGGCTCAAGGTTGTGGCTGCTTAGATCACTGCTTGGATCTGGAATGGAATCAAAAACTTGTTTATGTACTGCTTTAAGGTGTTTGTGCAGGGTCTGTACATATCCTGTCATACTGCTATGTTGCATCTGTAAGACCTGTGGGAAATAGAGTCCTGTCTTAGGGGAAGTACCAAACAAGATCTCATAGGGAGATAGCTTTGTTTTTCTGTGAGGTGTACAACGAACTGAGAACAAAGCTATTGGCAAACCCTCTGGCCATGGTTTCCCTGTTTCCTCCATAGTTTTTTGAATTTTAAGCTTTAGAGTTCCATTCAACCGTTCTACTTTTCCATTGCTCTGAGGATGGTAGGAAACATGAAAGGCCTGTTCTATACCTAAGGCACCTGTCACTTCCTTCATGATTTCCCCTATGAAGTGTGTTCCTCTATCACTCTCTATAGTTTCTGGCAGCCAATATCGACAAATAAATTCCTAAATTAAAATTTGTGTTGTTTCATTAGCTGAATCTTACGGTACTAGATAGGCTTCAGGCCAACCGGAAAAGAGGTCTACACAAACAAGGACATAATCATATATCCCAACTTTGGCAAGTTGTATATAGTCTATTTGCACTCTCTGGAATGGATATAGTGGTCGAGGCGTGTGTTTCTGTGAGAATTTTACTACTTTACCTGTATTGTGCGTTGCACATATCATACAGGCTTGAGAGTATCTGGCTGCGGCTGTAATAAAGCCAGGAACAACCCAATGCTTGTCTACTAGCGAAAACATAGCGGTCTTGGACTGGTGGGTCAGCCCATGGGCTGCTTGGGCCATCATTGGGAAAAGGACTCGTTGGAGGCAGAGCTTATTGCCCACACTCCACAGGCCATCCTCATTCAATTTGGCTCCCTGTTTCTTCCACTCACCCTTTTCCACCTTCTGAGCTTAAGATTGAAGGGTCTTAAGGACATCAGGGGTAACAGGGCCTATAGTGGACACAGCCTGTACATTCACAAGAACCTTAAGCCTAGGCTTTATCGCAGCCAATTTTGCCGCTTCATCTGCTCTAGCATTTCCCCTTGCTTCGGGGCTGTCAGATTTTGTGTGTGCCTTGACCTTAATTATTCCAAGCTCTGTAGGCAATAACAGGGCTTCCATTAGGTCTCTGACACTTTCTGCATTCTTGATAGGTTTACCATTTAATGTTAGGAATGCCCGGGTTCTCCATATGGGACCATAATCATGGGCTATTCCAAATGCATAGCGTGAGTCTGTGTATATGTTTGCAGTCTTACCCTCGGCCGCTTTACATGCCTCTGTGAGTGCTTTCAACTCTGTTTCTTGCCCAGACAGATGCGGCGGAAGTGGTTCAGCTTTTATTACCTCATGTTGCGTTACCACTGCATATCCGGTACGATACCTGCCGTCTTCCTGGTACCTGGATCCATCAACAAAAAACTCAAAATCTGGATTAGTGATTGGGAAATCTTTCACATGAGCAAATCCTGTGGTTTCTTGTGCCATCAGGACCACACAATCATGTTCTTCCTCATTTATACCATCCACTTCCTCCCCCTTTGGGTCTAGGTTCAAGGGCAATAGAGTAGCAGGGTTCAAGGTTTTACATCGAGTCAGTGTGACATTTGGGGGCATCAATAATGCACATTGCAGGCGTAGCTGACGTGCCATAGAAATATATCGTGCTTGTACCTGAGAGAGAATGTACATCATGTGGAGTGTATATTGTAACAGGGTAATCCAACACAATCACTGAAGCTTTGTGTAAAAGTACTTGTACTGCAGTGACAACCCGTATACATGAGGGGGCTCCTCTTGCCACTGGATCTAATCTAGCTGAATAATACGCTAGTGGTTTCTGCTGTGTGCCATGTGACTGTAAGTGTGCCATGTGCCATGTGAGTGTAAGGACTGCCGTGGCATGACCAGCCATCTCAGTGCAGTACAGTGAAAATGGCTTGTCATAATCAGGTGTGCCCAAGGCAGGTGCAGAGGAGATTAACAACTTCAAAGTTTGGAAGTTGTTAAGTGCCTCTTCTGTCAGCTTAAATGGCTGTGTGGTCAAACACTCATAAAGAGGTTGCATATACAGAGAAGCAGAGCGTATCCAAGGTCTACAATATGATATTAGACCTAGAAATGTCCGAAGCTGTGCTAGAATCTTAGTAGGAGTCAAGTCCTGTATGATCTGTATTCGTTCTCTGGTCAGGTGCCTAACACCAGCTGATAAACAATGCCCCAAAAAGGTAACTTTTGTTTGTACAAATTGTAGCTTATCCTTCGACGCTTTGCAGCCTTGTTCAGCTAGAAAACATAAGAGAGAGATTGTAGCCTTTTCACACTCTTTCTCTGTCATTGAACAAATCAATAAGTCATCAATATATTGCAACAATATTGTCTGTGAGTCAGGTGGTGTCCACTGTTGCAGCACTGAAGACAGAGCTGCTGTATATTGTGTCGGGGAGTTCTGTGCCCCTTGGGGTAACACAGTCCATGCATATTGCCTCCCTTTAAAAGTAAATGCAAACAGGTATTGGCAGTCTGGATGTAAAGGTACACTGAAAAAGGCATTGGCGAGATCTACCACTGAAAAGTGAGTAGCCTTATTGGGTACTTCAGCAAGTAAAGTATGTGGGTTTGGTACAACTGGAGTGAGTAACTCTGTAATTGCATTTATAGCCCTTAAATCATGCACCATCCGGTATGTGACAGGGGTACCTGGGGCCCCCTTCTTCTTTACCGGATACAATGGGGTATTACATGGAGAGGAGGTGATCTTCAGAGCTCCTGCTTCTAGCAGCTCTACAATTATCTGACTAATGGCTGCTTCTTGTGTTGGGCTAAGAGGGTACTAAGGGGGTACTATGCTATGCGTGGCAAAGTGACACCTGGTTTGACTTGTACTTTTACAGGGGTCATCTTTAATCTGCCTATGTCTGTTTTACTGGTTGCCCAGAATTTGTCAGGCACTGCTACAAGTGAAGTAAAACTGAATATTGGCAGTGCTTGACCATCCACCGGGTGTATTATAAGGTGGTGGCATTTTAATGGGAGATTTATCAATCTTATTCTCCTTTTTATTCTCATAATCATTATCATTGTAACATTCATACCGTATACTCTTACCTACAGTGGTCTCTCTACATCCTCCTTGCCATACTTCCTTAGACACACTCTCCCATTTCTCTGCTTCTTCAGACAAATCATTATCAGCCAACCATCCTCTATGATTCTTAAGAAAATTCTTCCATAAATCAACATCCAAACACCCTTCTATAGCTAGTCCTGCTTTCTTCAATAATTTCCGGCTATTCTTCACTGCTTGTTTTCCCGCTCTTTCCTCTACAATTTCTATTGCAGTCTTTCCGTTTGGAGATAATTTTTCATTGCCCAACGAGTTACCCATTACTCGTTCCAAATTCTACAGTGTCGTCACACCAATTAGTTATAGCGTAATACCTCTGATGTGGTTAGATTCAAAATTCTAAACCACTCATTCAAGTTCCTAAACTAATACACAAATTAGTTAGTATCGTACCTCTGATGGTTAGATTAAAAATCTAATCAATCATTCACGTCTCTAACTATTAAACAAACTGGTTGTCCTATATAAGGCAAAATTCAATAATCTTGTCTGTCTGGCTTAACCAACGGACTGAAATAATTTCTCTAAACTTTCACCATTTTCTGCAATAACCACTATCATAAAGAGCAGGTCACACTCATTGAAATTTAAATCATTGTGCTGACAATACCCAACAACCTATTCAGCTCTATTCATTCATTCATGGAGGGATTCACTCCCCCCTCCCTCAGGAATTTCCTTTGTTCACACTGCAGTCAGCTCACATGCAGGATCTCAGTTACCAATCATTGTCACCTCTCATATCAAGCAAAGCAAACACAAAGCACAAATTCTATGTCATACAATTTAACTTAAACTCAATCAAACTCAATCGCCGCACAAAAGACTGTAGCGTTATTCAGAGTAAAATCTATAGATACCTCCCTTCAAGGGGAGTCTCTTTATCATATAATCCACAGTTCAGATGTGCTCCCAACAACATTTATCCTACCATGAGGATGTTGTTGGTTATATTTCTTTCACTTGGGGTGCCTCATCAAGCAGAGAGCCTCATACGTGTCATCAATCAATGCATACACTCCCTTTCAGACACCCTCCTATTTTTTATATGTTATATTCAATTGTTCCACATCCAATCACATTCAATCACTGTTCACTATCCAAACAGCACACATTTACATATATAGTATTGAACCACGATCACATCATTTCATTTGATATTTTATCAAGGTTCTTAGGTCAGATGTCTATAGTGATCTGGGAAAACAGCCAGACAGAGAAGTCAATACTTGAAGAGACAGAATATATATATGGTAAGCAAATATAAAATATATTGCTTACCTTTTTGGTTTGATGAGCATCTTTTTATTCTGCTTTACAAGTATTGTTCATCCCGTTTTGGTCCAAATGCCCAAATCGATTTTCTGAGCCCCACGTGTTCGCGTCAGATGTTGTAGCCGCCAAAACGGCGTTTAGATGTTGATCGAGTTTTCAAATTTAAAATGTATTCAATGCAAGCATTGGAAGTCACACAGTAACAGTCACCAGTCTTTATAGCCCATGTGTCTTCTAACCCAGACAAAGGAAGTTCATAACCTATATAGGCTAATTCCCTACCCCTACCTACAAGAATTCTATATGTTGATTTAAAGTTATGGGTGTTGTTTTCTTACTCAAACAAAGAGCTCCTTCAGTTTGTCCCTGATCAATGCCTTCTTTGGTCAGCCACATGTGCTTGTAATTTATCTTGGAGCCAGGATGTCTCACTGAGGAAGTGTCCCTAATTAACATTCCTTTCTGCTGAGATCTATGCATCCTGTTCTTATGGCTGATTACAACAAATTTAAGCATATATATAAATATATAAATATATATATATATATATATATATATATATATATATATATATATATATGTATAAAAAATTTATAAATATTATATATATATATATATATATATATATAAAATATATATATATTATATATATATATATATTATATATATATATATATATATATATATATATATATATAAAATCGTTATAAAAGTTAAAAGATACAAATATTACCCTCACAATATGTACAGGTCAATTGCATTTATGTCAGACCTGACGAAGTGTCCTATTTGCATACTAAACACATTGCCTTACATAATAAAATATTGATCTTTTTACTTGGGGTTCTGTGCCCTTCAGTACTGTGGAAGTATATTCTCGATCCAGAGCCAGATTGAGGGGAATAGTATTACTGCTCCTATATTCAAATTCAACAAAATCAATAAAATACATGGAGTAAAAGAACCTTTCCCCAAAATATAATGATTAAAAAAAAAAAAAAAAAAAAATATATATTATATATATATATATATATATATATATATATATATATGTATATACCGTATGTTCTCGAGTATAAGCCGACCCGAGTATAAGCCGAGGCACCTACTTTTGCCACAAGAAACTGGGAAAACTTATTGACGGGAGTATAAGCCTAGGGTGGAAAATGTAGGGGCTACTGGTAAATTTAAAAAAATAAAAATGGATAGCAATAAAATTACATAGACAGGTATAGGCAGTTTAATGTACCCCATAGGCAGGTATAGGAAGGTATATGTCCTCCATAGGCAGATATAGGCAGTTTAATGTCCCCCATAGGCAGGTATAGGCAGGTATGTGTCCCCCATAGGCAGTTATAGGCAGGTATATGTCCTCCATAGGCAGGTTACAGGCAAGTATATGTCCCCTATAGGCAGATTATAGGCAAGTATATGTCCTTATAGGTAGGTTATAGGCAGGTATAGGATGGTTATAGGCAAGTATATGTCCTTATAGGTAGGTTATAGGCAGGTTATAGGCAGGTATACGTCCTTATAGGTAGGTTATAGGCAGGTATATGTTGTTATAGGTAGGTTATAGGCAGGTATATGTCCTTACAGGTAGGTTATAGGCAGGTATATGTCCTTACAGGCAGGCATATGACCTTATAGGTAGGGTATAGTCAGGTAATAGGCAGGTATATGTCCTTATAGGTAGGTTATAGGCAGGGTATAGGCAGGTATATGTCCCTAAAGGCAGGTATAGGCAGGGTATAGGCAGGTATATGTCCCTAAAGGCAGGTAATAGGCAGGTTATACAAAAAAAAAAAAAAAAAAATACCTCACTCCCTCGCTGTCTGGTCTCCCGGGCGCTCCTCTTCATCTTGGGGCACAGGCAGGGTGATGTCATCAGGCCGCGCACGCAGCTTGATGACACATGCTGCCTGTGCCGGAAACTCTGGACGGCCGCGAATCTGCTTGCGGCTGTCCGGAGTCCACTGTGGAGCAGGAAGCGCTCACTCTCTGCACCGCAGTGGTATCTCTTTACCTGTAAGCACTCCGAGAGGAGTCGCATACAGGGGAAGAGATCGTCGACAGCGACGGGCCACGGTAGTGCCCGTCGCTGTCAGCTTACTCGGGATTCTGCTATATGCGCTCACTGAGGAGTCGCATATAGCAGAAGTGTCCCTGCCGGCGCGCGGGCCATTGCAGCACCCGAGCGCCGACAGTGACTCGAGTATAAGCCGAGGAGAGATTTTTCAGCACATTTTTCTTGCTGAAAAACTCGGCTTATACTCGAGTACATACAGTAACTGGTATGTCATGATCAAAATTGTTATTCTGTTACAACTAAATCTTTTTCTCTATAACATTTGGTAGTTTTAACCTATTACCTTTTTTTACATTTGACAGTGGGTGCAGGGAGCAGTATGTAATCTATTATGCAGGAGAGGGGAGACCCTTTTATGAACATTTGCTCCTCTCACAATGTGACCATGGAGCATAGACTGGTTGTCAGACCTACAATTTCACTACTTCTTTTACACACTGCCGGATATACAGTATGGTGCGATCTCACCCTCTTGTGGGGGACTAAAAAATAAGTGAAAATATTAAAACAATTTTGATTAAAACAATTATATATGTTTTATTAAAAAATGCAAAAAACAACAGAAAATCTCACCTTTTTGCCATTTATTATATAAGTATAAATAAATTAAACACAATTGAGATCTTTCCTACAAAAAAGGTCTAATTCTGTAAAAAAGTAGCAAATTCTGTAATCAATAAATAAATAAATAAATATATAGATAAATAAATAGCTTTTGGTCATCTTTCTCACCCTACTCCCCACAAAAAAAAAAAAAGTTACACTTTACCACACAAAAAAACCTGACAGAGGCCAATTCAAATACAAAAAGTTTTTTTTTTTTTTTTTTGGGGGGGGGGAAGGGTTCTCAATACATTATATGGCACAGTAAACTTTGTTATTAAAAATACAATTTGTCCTACAAAAAATAAGACCTCATATGGCTATATTAATTGAAGAATTGAAGAATAAAAAATTAAGATAGAAATGGGGAAAAAAAGCACATCAATGCAGAAAATTGTTGAGCCCAGAACAGATTTAAAGGGGTTGTCTCACAATGCTTTTTTACAGAGCCAAAGACATTTTCAGACTCCACTTTCTGGTTAGGCTGTAGGTGGGTCTACAGTAGTGACATGCATATCAGCTCAGCTGTTCCTAGCTGAACATGTTAAAGTGACATAACTGCAGGGAGCTCTTGTACTGTAGAGCTCTTAAGGATTAAAGCTTGTCAGTAAGCAATGTAAACAAGCTCCTGTTTTGGAGATGAGAAACACAGCAGAGAGTAACATCACCATGCTACACACTGGTGCAGTCTGTAAGAACAGGGAGAGGTGACCGATAACTAGGGAAGCTTGTGTGCAAAAGTAGGATATAAGAACTGCTCCAAACACAAAACAGAACAGCCATGTATTTGAAAATAGTCTTTATTTACCTGTGCCTATATGTGTAAAGCTAATCAATAAAATGAGAATACTCCTTTACAGGTTCTTCAGACTGTTGTTAATTAAACAACAGACCCTGTTAGGCTATGTACACATCTGTCACCTGACATTTGATCAATATATAAGCAACAATTCAGTAGCCACTCTATACAAAACAGGTTCCTGATGAACCATTTTGGTTTGCAGTGGGTTTTGTTGGAATTCTACTGTGTGCAATACTTTGATTTCCATGAAATAACAGAACTACTGTAGTACTGTAGATGGCAGCTATTCCCAATATCTAAGCCACGCTGAGCAGAATGAATTGTGAACAAGTACTATCAACAGATCATGGGCCTCCTTTATGAAGACTGTCTGAGCATAAGACTTTCTTTGTTGTCCATAGCAATTAATGAGAGCTCAGCTTTCATTTCTTTTACTGTTCTGGAAAAAAAAAGCTAAGCTCTCATTGAATGCCATGGGCAAAAAAATGGTCTGATCAGACTTACGCTTAGACAGTTTTCATAAATAAGGCACTATGTCTTTGTTTTGGCTATATTTTAAAGGTTCATGAAAAATAAGTTATGACTCTGGTTTGTCTAATAAGAGAAGTTATATTTAAGGAGTTTTTTAGTGTTGTACATTCATATTGATACTTTCAACAGGTAGCATTGCATTGGAAATACCCATAATTCTGCAGATTTACAACAAGAAAAGCATTAATTATAGTGAAACAGAGCTTGGGATTAAGAATGTAGTGAGACTTGTGCTGCATTTTTTTTTCAAATTCAGCATGGTGTAGATATGTTTTTTTGAAAGCCGTTTGTGTCATTTCTTTGCCCCATTTTACTATTTTTTTCTGCAGAAAAAACACCTGTAAATCTGTGTTGTCATTTTAATTAGTTTTTTTTATGAAACTGGCATTTTCCACATTAAAAATCACATGATATTTGAATCATATCTTATATCATATATAATCTTACCTTATACAATATCTTATACAATATTTTCAAAAAACAAATGAAAAAACCACTATATACCAGCATTACTTTTCAGCCACAAAACTTCACCAAAAAAGTTTGTGTGCACACCTTGAACCCTAGTATCTCTGATATGTTTTGGAGATGTGAAGGAGAGAAGAGTACTTTAACTCATCTGTTTTGGCACTGGCCCAAGATAAAACCTTTCTGGAGAACAGTTAAATCATTTGCATTATCTTCTAAATGCTCCACCCAGTAGGATGAATCGAAAGTCCTCCAAACTTTTACTATACCTTCTGATGGCAGCTAAAGGTTTGATAGCCAAACAATGGAAAAGTCAGAGTCACCCCTTCATCACGGACCTTCATTTTATGATAAAAGATGTTAGAGAAATTGAATACCTTACAGCTTTGTTAGATGACAAACTGGGCCAGTTTAACAGTACAGGTAGTCCCTGACTTACGATGTTCCGAGTTACATCTGTCCCCTAGTTACGGACAGGGACTTATGGCGCGCAACATCAGAAGCACTCAACTCCACTCTCATACTACTGCAGTTGTAGTCCCTCTGAAAAGGAGGGGGAGGATGTCACCTAGGACAAGCTGCTGCAGTGGTACCTGTAGCTCAGGCCACCTTAGGGGTCAGTCCGTGCTCTGATGGAAAGACTCAGCACTGCTTCATCTGACAAGTACAGCTGCTCTCCTCATGACTGCCTTAGCTCTGCTGAATCTGGTATGTTCAGCTGTGCTCTGCTATCTGGATGAGTCACTTAACACTGCTGTGTCTAGCTATCCTACTCTGCTGCATCTGGTATGCAAAGTTCTGCTATGTGTATATGAGACAATTAGCACTTCTTATTTTTAGATATCTCAGCGTCTGATGTTTGTTAAAAGCTCATCTGCCCTGTGCTTAATCTGATTGTTTGGCTCTTCTAAATCTTTAAGCTCAAGTCTGTGAAATGGAATCTCATTTCTTTGCTGCATTCAATAATTTTACCCTGCTTGCCACCTTGATAATTCAACTTCATGCATTGAAAACATGCTTGCTGACATTTAACAAAATCAGCCTGTGCTAAATCTGATTAACTAAACTCTGTTACCATATGGACTGGTAGCATGGTTGGGATCTAGCAAACTGTCTCTAGTGTTTCTGACATCCTAGTTCTGTCTGGCAAACCTAGCCCTGTCTCATCTAACATACTCAGCTCCGCTACATCTACGGCCACCCAGGTTCAAACTGCGTCTTTTCAGTCCGTACTTTGGGGGCATAATTGCACTGCAAGACGACCCGAAGTACAGACTGTAACTACGGTAATCATAGCTCTCAAAGAGCTATGATAACCGGCCATTTTCCCCGTCGCGTATTGCGTGAGCCGGGAGAAAGAAGTGATATGCCACTTATTCCCGGCTCTTACGCACCAGTGTAATGGTGGTTGAGTTGAGTCGGGCAAGAGCATTTTAGAAGTAGGTGCTAGCCAGTGCGTACTTCTAAAATAATAAGTAAAAAAAAATAAACCCCCCCCCCACCCCCGGCTTATTGGTACTCAATACGCTGTCGCAGCGTGAAATGTGAACATAAGTTAATACTGTAATGAAGTAATCGGCACCCATGTGTGGCATCCTGGCACTTGTTGTGGAAAAATAAGTCCAGAAATACATGTGATCGTTTGGTTTTGCTTAGTATTCTTTTTTAAGTTACAGCCAGGCTCTCTTTTGCATAATATGATATACAGTGCAGCCACTTGCACATGTAGCACCAGATCTCTTCATGTACTGTACATTGTGACTGAGATGTGACCAGAAAAAGACCAATCTGGGCCAAAACGTTGCATAATATCTGGACTTGATAGTTGCATGGAGAGTTAATATGCTGTATGTTTGCCGTAAAAATATGCTACACATTTAATGAGTTCATTATGAGATGTGCTTTGGATTTAATAAAGCCTTATAAAAAACGAAAATCCTCCCAATGAGCCCCAATACACATAACCAAGGTGTGTAGAACCAATATTGTTTTCTTGAGAGAAAGTGAGGTGGAATCTTCTAAAGAGGCACACAGAGGGCAAAAAAATGTAAAAAGAGTATTAATTCTTCCCTGCACTATCCAAAATAATTTTTTATATTTTTGCTGGAGTGACATTTAATAAATCTACCTGTTCCGACTTACATACAAATTCAACTTAAGAACGAACCTACAGTCCCTAACTTGTATGTAACCCGGGGACTGTCTGTATATGGAAGTTGTGGGACATGTTCACTATAACTAATAATATATAGCTTTATTCTATTATAGTACCTAATGTATGGGTAATATATTAGACGATATCTTGACCCTTTCCCCTTCCCCTCCCTTGCAGTTTTTGTTTAAAGTCTTTATTTTGTTTTTGGTACTTTAATGTTGTCTGTATTGATCAAATGTATATATAAGATTTCTAGTAAACCTTGCCAGTCTAAGTTTCTATTGTTACAATATGTTTCAAAACTATGCTATATACAGCTATATACCATTTTCAACTCCATTTATTTCTAATATTGAAACACGGGTAGACTTTTTGGGGATATTTTTATTGAATGTACAATTTAAATATACATGTACAATGTCAAGGTATTTGTACTTTACTCTTCCTGTTAATAAAAATACAGTTGAAAAAAAAGTTTGTGTGAAGAAAGACTTGAAGCAGTTTCCCAAAAAACATATTTAAAGTCACAGTTGTGTCACAGTTTCAGGTACTGAGGATCAGCCTCATTTAGGTAAACAATGCCAATCTGTAGTACTGAGCACAGCAAATTCAGACAAGCTGCAGTATGTAGCTGAACAATTAGCATTTGTAATGCTGATTTTACAGGTCCCAAGGATTGAGCCCCATTATGATCCTCATTGCTTGTCTATGCCCAAAAATAGGATATAATAGGTTTACAGTGGGCTTACCTGTGTGTGTTTCGTAAACCTCTAGTGAAGGACTGTAACTCAATAAAATGATTTCCCTTCTAGAAGCCGTGTTTGTTATTTTTTCTATTGTGTATATATATATATATATATATATATATATATATATATATATATATATAAAGTTTGCTATGGAACTGCTTGAAGATGTTGAAACTGCTTGTTAAATAATGTAGCTCAACTTTATTCAAATCATACTTGTTACAGTAACTGGCATGTTTGAAGGAAATGTATGGTGTGTTCATTTGAATAAATGTTTCACTTCATCATCCTCCATCTGGACTTTTGTTACTTCACAGAAGATCAATTACGGATTCTTGTCTGCTTAGATTTTGATACTGCCTTAAAGTCTCTAAATAGGTTTAATTAAATATAAATGCTCATTAGCCCTATTGTTTATCTAGACACTTGTGTTAGCCTATACAGATTTTCTACATTAACATCTGAATTAAAATAAAAGAAAGCATATTAAAAATATCTCATAATGCCAGTAATTCACAAGCTGCTTGATCATGTTAGTGAAACTTAGTCTATTTATACAGCAGCTTTGAATAAATCTTTACATTTGCTTCTGTGTTATTAGGGTACGGAACTGGATGGCATACTGGCCCACAGTAGATTCGCCTTGGCAGGCACGTAGCAGAGCAGATGCCGTGGAGATATTGCGCCCAGGTAGTTCAAAAATTTTCCAGATGGCACACAGAAACTCTTGGATGTCCCCTGTCAGCGAATCCCCTGTCTCCCAGAGGGGTGAGGCCCAGGCCAAGGCTTCACTTGAGAGTAGGCTGATGATAAATGCCACCTTGGCTCTATCGGACGGGAACTGGTGTGCCAGGACCTCAAAAGTGTATGGTAAACTGGTTGATGAATCACGATAGACATGCTGTGGGTGGTCTCGTAGTACGGGCAGGCCAAAGGCAGGTGCAGGCTGGGACTGGACATGGCAGCAGGAGGCGGAACCACAGCAGGTGGCGGAGCAGGACACAACTTCAAGCAGACGTGCGGTAACTGTCTGTAGTTTCTGGAAGAGTTGCTCCAGGTGCATGCCATGACGGTTGATTACAGCTACTAGATCAGACAGGGGTCCATCCGGATGGGTTCCATACTGTATGGATCAGTTCGTACTGTAAGTTTTTCTCTAACGGATGGCTAGAAAATGTACGGGTTATGCTGGATCATCTGGGCACACCGCGGAGCGCTGATGGTAATACTTGTGGTGGGTAGCTGAACTGCAGGACACAGGGTGACGGATAACGGATGCTGTAGCTTGTTAAATGGGTGCACTGTTCTCCAGGGTGTTAACAGAGGTTTTTCAGCAGCAGGAATCAGCAGGGAAAAAACGGAGGACTGAAAGTAAGGAACCACAGATAAACGGGTTTGTCCCTGGACACCGGGGGTTTAATGAGAAGTTGGGCAGACACACTGGAAAACCAAAGGGTTTTTAAAACTCCGGAGCCAGCAACAAAGGTCAAAGCAAAAAGGGGAAAAAAACACCAAGGAACTGACTAGGTAAGGGGGGAAATTTTCCTTATGAATGCCGATCACGGTCAAAAGGGCGGGCCCACGGGAAAGGGGCCCTTTTTAAAAAATTCGAAGGCTGGCGCGCTCCCTGTAGGTGCGCACACACGCGGGGGGAAAGCCAAAGAGGACGGAAAACCGAAAGGAGGGGGGCCGGTAAAAGTAGGGGTTGAGAAAGCAGGGGACACAGGATCAGGTACAGGCAAAAAATGAAAGTGCCACTGTTAAGGGCCCCCCACAGGGAGCCACAGAGGACCCCGAAAAACAGGGGCCCGGGCACGACCCCGGGGCCAAAAGGGAGGGCCCCGGGTTATCCGTAACTTTTTCATTTACCACTGCATGGAAATGCGTTAAAAAAAAAAACAAAAAATGCCAAAATTGCTGTATTTTGTTTATCCCACATCCTTAATAACAGAGTGAAAAGCAATCAAAGTCAAGGGGTTTTGTTTTACCCAAAATTTGTTTCCAAACAAACTAAATGGGTTTTTTGGAGTTATTTTAAAAACAATTTTTTATTTATTTTTATTATGTAAAAGATAACATATAATACATGATAAAATGAAAACTGGTATCTCGTGATTTCAAGACCTGTAAAAAAAAAGCTAACATATTTCCTTTTTTTCCTAAATTTTAAAAGTCATAAAAGGTAAAAAATATCAGAATTGCTGTATTTTATTCCTTCCAAAAAACGAAAAAGAATTTATTAAAAGTCATGTGGGAACCCAAAAAAGGGACGAAAATTTCAAAAAATCATAGAAAACAAAAAAAAGCCCCCTTAAAAAAACCACTGTTGAAGGGAAAAAAAAAAAATTAAAAAAACAAAAAATTTAAACATTTCAACTTAAAAAACTACAAATAACTATATACATTTGGGGAAGTCCCTTTTAAAAGTTCCTTTAAATTTAATAAATACAATACCCAAAAAAAAAAATTTCCCCCTTTAAAGTCTTTAATTTTTCCAAAATGGAGCTTTTTAGAGGGTATGGGGTGGTTTTTGGGTAAAGAAAACCCCCCCCTAAAAAATGAAATGACAGCGAAAAACTTTTGATAAAAAAAAAAAGGGGGCCCAAAAAGTTTGATTCCTTTGAGTAAGATGGCCCCAAAATTTCCCCAAAAATTTTGGTTCGGTCACTTGCCGAATTTTCCCCACCAATTTTTCGGCCGAATTTCTTCGGGGACGAACACGTTTAAAAAAAAAAGCTATTTCCAAGGCTTTCCCAGAGGGCCCGCAGGGGGTGTAGAAAAGTTTTTGGGCCAAACTTAAATATGCAAAGGGGGTTGGGGTTTTGGGTTTTTTTAAAAAATGGGTTTTGTTTTAGTTTTGACAGCACATGACTGCCGCCGCTCTTAGAATCGCACTTCACTATAAATTCCACTGGGAACTTAAAGAGGGCAAAACTGACCAAAAAACTCAAGCGAGGGAATGTAGCCTGATTAAGTCATGCTAGCGAAAGATGGGGAAAAAAACAGCTGAGAGCTCAGGTGGCCAACATTAGTGATAGTGTGTGGATGTGACGCTATGGCAGACCACAGCAGCATGAGGCTCAGGCAGTGGCAACACAATGACATTTGGAGGCGGCCAAAAAACAGTATTAGGCCACAGAGTGGCACAATAACAGTGTGGAGGTCCACAGGCTGGCAGCAGTTATGAGGTCAGGCGAGTGGCACATGACATTATCGGAGGCGGCATAACAGTATTAGGCCACCAGGAGTGGCCAAAATCACAAGTTGGTGGTCACGGCTGGAAGCATATAGGGGTCAGGCCAAGATGGCACAATGTCATTATGGAGGCGGCCCCCAAAAACAGTATTAGGCCACCAGGCAGTGGCAACATCACACTGTGTGGGGGTCACTCTGGCAGCCGGATGAGGTCAGGCAGTGGACCACTATGACATTATGGAGGCGGAAAAAAAGGAAAAACGTTATTAGCACTGTGTGGCACAATTCACTCAGTGTGGAGGTCCCGGCGGCGCAGTATGAGGTAAGGCGAGTGGCACAAATGACATTATGGAGCTGGAAAAAACAGTATAAGCCACTGAGAGTGGCACAAATCACATCAGTGTGGGTGGTCACGGCCGGCAGGCAGTATGAGGTCAGGCAAGTGGCAACAATGACATTATGGAGGATGCCAAAACTGTTATTAGGCCACTGAGTGGCACAATCACACAGTGGAGTGTCATGCGGCTGAAGTATGAGGTCAGGAGAGAGTGGAACATTGACAAATTCATGGAGCTGGCCAAAAAAGGAGTAGGCCAAAAGAGTGGACAATGTAAACAGTGTGGAGGGCACGGCAGGAGCAATCAGCAGCAGCATCAAGGTCAGACAGTGGCACAATGACTCAGTGTGACGAGGGCACCGGCAGCAGCCACGGCTGAGCTGTGGTCAGACAGTGGCCACAATGACATAATTCTGGATGGTGGCAAAAAAACAGGAGTAGGCCACTCTGTGTGGAGGGCTCGTGGCACAGCACACTGGCAGCAGCATGAGGTCAGAAGGGCCACTATGACACTGTGTGTGAGGGCACGACAGGAGTCAC
This sequence comes from Phyllomedusa bahiana, assembly GCA_025379985.1. Classification (NCBI taxonomy): domain Eukaryota; kingdom Metazoa; phylum Chordata; class Amphibia; order Anura; family Hylidae; genus Phyllomedusa; species Phyllomedusa bahiana. Next base: position 6,682 of record JAODAL010026537.1, on the reverse strand, counting down.
AGCAGCAGCTTGAGGTCAGAGAGTGGCACAATGACATTCTGCAGGTGGCAAATTAGTATTAGGCCACAGAGCGGCACAAAGGAATGAGTGCGGTGGTCACTGGCGGCCATGCAGCATGAGGTCAGGCATGGCACAAAGACAGAGAGTGGAGGTGATTACAGATGAGCAACAGCATGAGGTCAGAGGTGGCACAAGAAATTCTGGCAGGTGGCAAAATGTATTTAGGCCACAGTGCGGCTCAATGACTGTGAGCGGATGGTCACGGAGGGCAGCAGCATGAGGTCAAGGCAGTGCTACATTGAATGATGAGTGGAGTGATGATCAGGAGCACAGAATGTAGGTACAGAGAAGTGGCACAATTGACATTTCTGGCAGGTGGCAAAATTAGTATTAGGCACAGAGCGCCACAATGACTGGAGAGCGCGAGGTCACTGGCGGCAGCAGCATGTGGTTCTGGCAGTGGCACTATGACAGAGAGTGGAGGTGAGGACAGGAAGGCAAAGCATGAGGTCAGAGAGTGGCACAAATGACTTTTGGTCGTTGGCCAAAACAGTACAGGCCGCAGAGTGGCACAATGACTCAGTGTGGATGCACGGCAACAGCAACAGCAGCAGCAGCATGAGAGCTAAATAGAGTGGAAAATTGACAGAGTGGTTTGAGGGTGGGGGGTGGCAATACCAGTCCCTGGTAAATGACTGTGGTAGGCAGATGGAGAATACTATAAGAAGATGTGTAGGCATCAGGCGGGGGAGGGGGGGTGGTCAGGACTCAGAATATTTTGGCGTTGAATATAAATAAGACGGTTTTATTTTTGTCAGAACACTGACAAATACAACGCTTTATTAACCCCGGGATGTTTAATTGCGCCAAAGATATTGAGACGCCACCAAACTAGTAGCGTGTGACAATTGAGTGTTTTATACACCACACAACATAGAGATACAGTAGTATTTAGCATTTGCTTGTGTTTGAATTAGGCTACCAAAAAAATTTAGATATATTTGGCTGTTTGAAAAAGACGGTTTATTTTGTGTCAGCACACCAGCAAAACAAGCTTAATTAACCATGGATGTAAAAATTGCGCCAAAGAATTGAGCCGCACCAAAACTAAGTGCGTGTTTACAATTGCGTGTTTTCTAAGCCACACAACAAGAGATTTTACAGTTGGTAATTAGGCCTTTGGCTTTGTGAATTAGGCTACAAAAAAAAATATATTTATATTTGGCGTTTGAAAATGAAGGTTTATTTTTGTAAGCAAACCAGCAAAACAACGCTGATTTAACCATGGATGTATATATTGAGCCCAAAAGAATTGGCAGCACAAATAGTAGCGTGTTACAATGGCGTGTTTTCTACGAAACACAACAAGAGATACAGTTGTTCGTTTTTGTGTAATTAGCCTTTGCTTGTGTTTTAGGATACCAATAAAAAATACTATATATTTTTGCGTTCGAAAAAACGTTTATTTTTGTCAGCTCCGACCAGCAAGACAACGCTTAATTAACCCCCTGGATGTAAATTGCGACAAAGAATTGAGCCGACAAAAACTAGTAGAGTGTTACAATTGCGTGTTTTCTATCGCCACACATCAAGAGATACAGTTGTTATTAGCCTACTTTGATTGTGAATTAGGCTACCAAAAATATATATATATTTTGGCGTTGAATAAAGAGGTTTATTTTTGTCAGCCACACCAGCAAAAACAACGCTTATATTTAACCACCTGGATGTAAATTGCGCCAAAGAATTGAGACGCACAAAATATAGCGTGTTACAATGCGTGTTTTCTACACCCACAAACAAGATGATACAGTTGTTATGTTATTTAGCCTTTGCTTGTGCATGAATTAGGTACCAAGAAAAAAATATGATATATTTGGCGTTGAAAAAAGACGGTTTATTTTTGTGTGCACACCGGCAAAAAAATGCTTAATTAAAACATGGATGTAAATTGCGACAAAGATTGAGCCGCAAAACTAGTAGCGTGTTACAATTGCGTGCGTTTTATACGCACACACAACAAGTGATACAGTTGTAATTAGCCTTTGCTTGTGAATTAGGCTACAAATAAAAATATTATATATATTTGGCGTTGAAAAAGCACGGTTTATTTTTGTCAGCACACCAAGCAAAACAACGCTTAATTATCCCCTGGATGGAAATTGCGCCAAAGAATTGAGCCGCGCCAAACTTGTTAGCGGTTACAATTGCGTGTTTTCTTACGCCACACACGGATACAGTTGTAATTAGCCTTTGCTTGTGAATTAGGCTACCAAAAATAAAATATATATATTTGGCGTTGATAAAAAAGACGGTTTTATTTTTGTCAGAAAAAGCAAAACAACGACTTTAATTAACCACTGGATGGTTAAATCTGCGCCTAAGAATTGAAGCCCGCTCAAATTAGTCAGCGTGTTACAATTTGAGTGTTTCTACGCCACACAATCAAGAGATAACAGTTGTAATTAGCCTTTGCCTTGTGAATTAGGCTACCAAAAAATAAATATATATATTTGCGTTGAAAAAGACCAGTTTATTTTGTTCTGCACACCAGCAAAACATCGCTTAATTATCAACCCTGGATGGTAATGCGCAATTAAGATTCAGCAGCCAACAATGATGTGATGGTAATTTGTATTGTAAAAAAACGCTGTTTCTTTAATGAATACAATAGGAACTGGCTTAGATCCTCAACTTGGATATTGAATGTATATGCAGATGCACGTGACGCACACTGGATTTTCAGATCCAATATACCCCAAAAAATCAGAAATATTAATTTCAGTGAACAGTCTCTGAGTCAAGCTGAGACACCCCACAGAAATACGCTGTTATAAAAATCTGTTCTCAGAAAGCGCTTATCACCCGCAAGCAGCACCTTACTATCAGTACCAGTGAGGAGGAGGTGTGAGCTCCCAGCGGCTGCGCTCGGGTTATTATTAAGTGCGGATGACCGTCCTAGAATCCCGACGGGTCTCTGATTGGCCTTCATCTTGCACATGTCATGCGGCTATGCACTTATTCCTCCTGAGAGCTTGGCCACCATGTAGCGGCCACATTGTGACTGCTCGCAGCCATTTTATCAATCAAATAGCTCACTTCTTCACCCGAAGTACCAAAAGTCGACTTCGGTCCGTAAACCGAAGTTTTCTGAAATTCTTAAACAGAATTCAACTTCGTTACCAAATCATTCGCACATATACTACCTAGAGTCAAGTAGGCAACAAAGTAGACAAACAAAGGCCAAAAAATAAATGAGTTGCTTCTCTGCTAACACTTCCTATGCTCTAGAAAGATAGATTAAAGTTGAAATTTTGCCTTAATTTCCTTTTAAACTTTGTGTGTGCACATTATATTAGAAAAAATAGTTGAAATCGGCTGACGGTTTTTATGTTGATCAGAATTTTCCGATCACGCTGTTAATTTTAGGTGAGAATCTGCGGAATAATCTCTTATTATTCTTTTTCTATTGCTCCATTTTCTGCGCTTCTGTCACTTTGGCGGCCAGCAAATAAGCTTAGGCATAGAGCAGGATGAGCTGTCGTGGTGCGACGTAATTACTGTGATGTGTATGGTTGTCATTGGCTGGAAAATCACATGACATAGTGTTTCATAAACTGGCCCTTCCTGTTCAGCGATCAGAGTGTCACTGTGTATCAAAAAGTGCTGGACCTGTATTGATTTCTCCTCAATTCAGCTCACGAAAACTGTTCTCTTTGTTCACAACAGACATCTTTGCTCTTTAGCTACGTGAACATTAGAACATATGTAGGATTAGAGAATTTCAGTTACTTAGTTTAGTTAGGCGGAGATTTTTTAAAGAAGCATCTAGCACTGTACCAGACGCGGGTGGGGGGGGGGGGGGGGGCGTTTGGGCGAAAACAGACAGTCAGGCAGCCTTTTGAAAAGGAGAGTGTATATTGTGCAGCCCAGGCTATGCTTTGAACCTGCATTGAAATGGCTTTTTTTAAACCAGTTTTGGCCAGTTTTGGTGAAATTGTTACCTTGTATTTTGTGCAGCCCAAGTTTTTGTTCAAAGGTCCAAACTATGTAATTATTTTTAGGATAAAGAACCTTTTCTTCTAGTACACATGCTGGTGTATGACATAGTGCAAAAAAACCCTTATATCCGACCATGTTTTAATTTGGTTTTTTTTTTCATTATTGAGCAGCCCAGTTTGTTCAAAGACCCACTTGTACTTACAATAGGATTCACGAAACTTTTCTAAGTCCACTGCAGGGGTTGTCATATGTGGAAAAACCACCTTTTTTTATTCCGTACATGGATTTAAGTAGGTTTTTTTTTCACTCTTGTGCAGCCCAAGTCTTGTTCAAAGACCCATATTGTTCTGATATTTACGTACATAAATTTTGCTAAGTAATTGCAGGTGTATTTCATTGATGCAAAAAAACACCTTTTATTATACAGTCACAATTTAATTAGGTGTTTTCACTTTGGAGCAGGCCCATTTTTGTATCAAGGACACATCTGGTAACTTTTATTGGATACAAGAAATTTGCTTCTACTTGCTGTATGTTTTTTCATAGGTGCAAAAACCACCTTTTATTATCCGTTCAAATTTAATTAGGTGTTTTTCACTTTGGCGCAGCCCAGTTTGTTCAATGACCCACCTGTACTTACATTAGGATACAGAAATTTGCTAGTAATTGTGTTGTTTTTTCATAGGTGCAAAAAACCACCTATTTATTATCCGCATACAATTTAATTAGGTTTTTTTCACTTTGGCGCAGCCCAGTTTTGTTCAAAAACCCATCTTGTACTTATATTAGGATACAGAAATTTGCTAGTAGTTGCAGGTGTATTTCATTGGTGCAAAAACATCCTTTTCTTATCTGTAAAACATATAAATAGCTGTATTGCACTTTGGTTCGCCCCAGTTTTTTTCAAATAGCCGTCTTGTACTGAAATTTGGATACAGAAATCTCTTAGTTACTGTTGGTGTATTTCATTAGTGCAAAAACCACCGTTTGTTTTCCTTATAACTTTTAAATAGCTGTATTGTACGTGGTGCGGTCCTAGTTTTTTTCAAATAGCCACGTTGTACGACAATTCTGTAGAAATTTTTCTAGAAAACTGTTCTCGTTTGTCATTGCTGCAAAAAAACGCAAATTCTCATCGTTGAAACTTCTGAATAGTTTATTGCGCTGGGATGAATCTCAGTTTGGCGCGATAGCGACTTATATGATAATTTGTTGAAAACTATCAATTCCTTGTCCTACTAGGCGTTGTAAATCCCTGGGAATGAAGGAAGAAACACTGTTGATTTAGTCTTATGGTTCTTCAACCAGACCCCAAATTTTAAAAGGTATTCGGGTAGAAAGATTTCAGTTTCTAATCCTAGTTGGTGTAGGAAATTAGAGGGATTTAAGAATAGCTGTGATTTGCCAACTTTTAAAAAGATACTGTCAAAAACTCTTCCATACCTTCTTAAATTTTTATATTTCTTAACATCTAGCAAAATGCAGGTGGTAAGCGAGCAAAGAGGGGTGTAGGACATGGAGGTAGAGGGATGAGATAAGGTGCTCCTTCCAGTGATGATGAGCACAGGCAAGCCAGCGGATAGTCGGTTGAAAGACCGTCAGGCATATCATCGCTGGGTCAGGGCCCTGTGAATTTGAGTAATGAACAGCATCGCCAATCTGTTCTTCAGTGGTTAATGCAACCTGCATCCAGCAGTCTTACCTCCTTGTCCTCCCAGTCACGGCCACAAATGTCGTCATCAGCATCGTCAGCATCCGTTCAACATGAAGCGAAGGCAGCCCAAATGTCAACTCGTGTACCCACCACTGTGGATAATCCATTTTCTGAAGACCTCTTTGATGACAAAAATGCGGTTGGGGTCAGAAGGTATTTCGAAAGATCAAGAGGCCAAAGAGGATGATTTTATCTGCTCCTATACCCAGTTACTGATGCCATCAGAGGAAGAGAAGGAAGCCGGTCAATCGGCAAAAATCCCGGGCGGTCGGCAACGATTTGCAGTGCCTCTTACTTGTAGCCCGCAACTCCTGGATGCAGAATGTCAGGACGACGAAGTCACCTGTGTTGATGATGATGATGACGACATTGCGGATCAAACCTGGTCTTTCCAGCAGAATTTGCTTGCGAGCGCAGCATCACTGGACGAGGAGGAAGACGATGGGGTAGTGTCAGTACGGGTCCCGCCTCAAAAAGGGAGAGGGCGGTCGCAGAAGTCCGCAGAGATGATTGCGCCTCCCACGATCAACGGAAAATACCACTCATCGCTTATCGCCGTCAAAAAGGTCCAGGACCTCTCAAGCCTGGGACTTTCTCGAGCAAGCGTCTGATTCACCCAGCGATGTCATATGCCGCATTTGCCGTAAACGCATCAGTAGAGGCAAGAATCTTTGGTGTTTAACCACCACCAACTTTTCTAGTCACATGCAGCGAAATGCATGAGTTGAAATGGAGGGAACACATGGCAAAAAAGGCCACAACTGTTTCGGGCTTCCAATCACTGTCACACCCTCTTTCTCGCCTCCTCCTCTCACCACCACCACCAAGCGTTCCCCAGCTGCCCATGTCTCTCAGAGTCATGATCAGGGATCAGCCTCCGCTTCATCCTCCACCATTGCCCCGGTACCACCAGCACCACCAAGGAACCCATCCTACCCCTTTTCCTTCCACCGTTTGACGCCTGCA